>OMNN01019180.1:0-22057 GCA_900302755.1 Chromis chromis
CTTCTGACAGAACTCTGACTTCCCAGCAAACTTCAAGACTTCCTGCATATGGATATACATGCTAAGCTAGACACATTTTGGAATATACACAGTGTTTACACATGAAAGCCTAAAACCGGATGGATGGATGGATGGATGGATGGATGGATGGATGGATGGATGGATGGATGGATGGATGGATGGATGGATGGATGGATGGATGGATGGATGGATACTTTATTCATCTCCTTGAGGAAATTCAAGGTATCCAGTAGCTCACACATGTTACATTTAGAAAAAATAAGTAAACTAATGTACAAAATAACGCCCAATTAACGTGCAAATTATGCTGGTCAAAGAAATAAGTTGCAAAAATTGCTGGTATTTACAATAAAGGTGCAAAATTGTTGGTATTTACAATAAAAAGCGTATTAAACAGTCTGCAGAGTAAAAATTGAAATACTAATAAGCATATAGACGGGGCACTTGGGTCCTAGTGGGCTCGTTGTAGCTGATGAGTTTAGAATACACATCTGGTCTGATGAAAGGGGTGCTTTCATCTGCAGTGTAGTAGGAAAAGTTTCTGTTGTCTACTTTTGGTAATTGCATCCTGATATGAATTAAACACATGATTTATATTTGTAACAGAACATTTTGACACCCGGCTCGTGTCCCCCCAGATCCCAAAGTGTTCCTCTGAACAATAAATCCTCTCTGAATCATTGGAGACATCAGATGGTGTCTTTGTTCTAACTCCCAGTCAACTGTTGCCTCGTCGCTGCCATTTAGCTCGAGCATTGTTAGTTCCAGAACATTACAAATTGTCCACAAACAGCAGTGCAGCAGCGAGAGAAACAGACGAATCAGCCAAAGACACAAGTTTGTCTAAGCAATAATATCTGCGCTTTAGTACAACGGCACGGCACAACGCTGTTTGCTGCAGCCACTATCAGCCCGAGCTTTTATCTGATAGAAGCGTTTGAACTGTGCCTTGAAGGGACATCACATCATTATAATAAACGTTGTCATAAAAAAAGACAGCGAGAGTTAGAAAACCCCACTAAATACATAATACCCATCTGTGCTCATTGCTCCAGTACTGTGCATGTGACTGTGTGTGTTTGTGTGTTTGTGTGAATGCTCAGCAGTAATGGTACACAGAATGCAAAATGGATCAAGTATTTTCATGGCGTAGCACAGGACAAAGCCATTAAAGTAATCAGTCTGCGTTGAGCGGAATTGAAAGAACCAAATATGCAGGCTTTCGTGTTCCACCAGGAGTCAATTGTGTGATTACGTCTGGCCAAATGATGCTTTTTGCAGCAGTTTTATTTGCTATTTTCATTCATTACGCTCCCTCGCCCTTTCACACCAAATTGAGATATAAAAGGACAACAAAATTGGGAGGGGGGGATGGAAACCTCACATAAGCACAAAGGGTATTAACCATGACACGTAACATCTGTGCTTTGCAACAAAAAAAAAGCCAGAATTAAGTGGATAGCCTAGAGAAGACCTAAATAAATCCAGTGACAGGTATTGGATAGGAAACATTATATAATAATAGTCACATTGCAGGTTGAAAGTGGATCAACTCAAATTATATTTTCAGAATTTTAAGTTGGTTTATGTTACTTTTTTTTTTATGCATCTGCACCGATTCCCAAAGTAGGACAGCGATGTGTTGGACCACCTAATTATTTAAATGTTACTTCAAGCAGAACCCAAAAAACATAACATGAGTCGGCCTGAGGGCAGATACAGGAAGGCAAAGAGATGGAGAGTAGAATGTTTTTCCATGAGACCATGCTAGTCCTGCTCACCAGGTGTCTCAGGAAAGTCCTGCATCCTTATTTTGCTGATTGTCAGCCGAAGGCATTTCTCCTACATACAGGCTGTCGGCGGTTGGTAGAGCCAACGGATAATTTGTACCAGTGCTGCCTGTGAAGGGACAGTATTTTATGCAGTGCAGCCAAATATATGCCAAAATTCATGGTAACTTTACTTGGCATGATCTCAATTTCATGTGTGAATTTTTGCATCCCAGGTATTTCCACATATGCATACAAATGAGAACAGAATACTCATCCATGATGCCATGACAGAGCAAACCACACAAGATCAGTAAGTTATTTTAGCACAATGACTTTCTAGTGTGTTTTCCGAGTACATGTACGTTACTCTATGTGACTACACTGTAAAACCTATTACATCCACTTGTTCCACAGCCACCAGCAGTATTTGCCCACTGAGAGAGGGTGAACTACAAAACCTGCACTAATGCATACAAGTAGAGTCTATATTACATGCTCTATTCCGCAGATCAAACATGGCTCTGCCTCAGAATATGGCATATTGTGCGTTTGTGTGTGTGTGTGTAGCAGGTGGCAACTGAATTCTCATTTGACATTTCCCCAGTTGGAGCTCCCAGTATTAATGAAGTTCAGCTGTAACTGTGCGTCGGACACAAAGATCGCTGTTTACACCTGCCTTTCCTGCAGCTTTTAACATTCAGTCTGAGCTCATTAGCCTGAACTTTGCAACCAGGGAGGAAGAGCCACCAAAGTATTTAAAATATGATGGATGTGCACATGCTGCATGTGAGAGCGGGGTTGGGTTGGTGCGACTGATATTGAAATGTAACAAGATTTGCTCTGTCATTACAGATACATCTGGAAGAGCACATTTGACAAACAACTGTCATTGCCTCCATCAGGATAATTATTGTGATAAATCAGTGCTTCTCCAGAGAAACGCTAATGTCCTCGCGAATCACGACTCTTTTATCATACTTTATTTACTTCTTCAAGTGGGTTATTGCACCAAAGGGGTCCACGCTGACCCACTTACATCTCCGCATGATAATTTCTCATTTCAAACTTTAAGCCGACTAAGGTTTATTATCAGACATTTAAAGCCTATTTTTCCACGATGCTGGGCTCTTCGGTGGTCCAGTTCTGTGTTAAATTATTTGACATGTACGCCAGGATCAAAAGCCCTAACGCATCTTACGCGGCCCCTGTGTGTTATGCAAATGGAGGTGTTTTAATGAAGGCGTCATGAATAATTCAGGAGTGGTGTTCCACAGCAAACACACCGCAGGAACAAATTCATAGAGAAAGAGAGTTTCGTTGGGAAAAATAAAAACCGATGTTGAAGGATCTCTCCCTTCTGTTTGATATCTGGAACCACTCATCACTCGCTTATTAACAAACATCGGCAACCTCACATAACCCATTTAATTAGCCAGCAAAGTATAGGCGATTCACTGAGTGGTGTCCACTCAGCTTCCCTCTCGCTGCCGCCAGCCTTTTGAACTTTAATAAAACCCAACGTCAGGATAAGGTTTCAAACTCAATTTGTCTCTTCGGAGGGGCTGTTTGTACAATGGCAGAGTCTGATTACTGCCCACAAAGCCAAAGAAGAAGAAAAAAAAGAAGGAATCATTATTTACAAGCGTTTTGATGCACTAAAAATAACATTAAAAAATCACTGCAGGTGAGCAGGTGGAGTGTGCAAACACGAACAAATAAAAAAGTCATTTTTGATTTAACTGTGCAAGTCGAGGGTGCCATTTTTCACACGGCTCTGTCGCAGAGTTTTTGAGCAGACTATTGTGTATGGAATTGTGGTTTGTGCCAAATTGTTGCTTTGACAGCCCTGAGCTAAACAAGGAAGGTGAGAATTATTCTCCACCCACACAGCACTTAGAAGTCTCTTATCTAATCCTCCAGCAGTAGTCTAGATGAGAACCTTTGCAGGATCAAACTAAGGGCACGTTGACCTGAAAGGGCCCAAACTACATTCTTTTAATGATATGCACACCTGAGTAGTTTTAAATCATTCATCAAGCAGCATTTTGTTGATGTGTGGTGTCATTATCTAAATAACAGCAAGTGTGAGCGTCATTTTTCGCCATCTCCGCCCGCTTTCAGGTAATGCAGTGCAACTGACATCCCAGTGTCCACTTTGTCCGGTGCAGATGTCTCCACCGCGGCGCCATTCTGGTCTGTGACATGGCCAGGCTGACTTTGTAATCATATTACCAATGCATGTCTCATTAGTTTCTGCCACGGCTGAGTGTCCCCGCTTCCTCCTGCTCTACTCATCACCTCTCTCTCTCTCTCTCTCTCTCTCTCTCTCTCAAACACGCACACACACACACACACACACACACACACACGCACAAACATCCACTCAATTGCTGGCTGGCATTTGAGAGTGTCTGGGCTTGCATCTAAAGCAGTTTACTGGGGAAATAATAGCCCTCTAAAAGGATTCTCTGTATGCAGAATCATCCCATTCCATTTGAATTCTAGTGAGACAAATTAAATTTTAGCAGAAAGTGAGTATAACACCATGTCGAGATGACAAAAGAATGAGCAGAAAACAGGGGAAGGGAAGCCTAAATTAGATAGGAGGGATTCTTCTGGGTGATGCAGTGACCGAGAACGCTGCTGTTTGAGATATTGATGCATTTAGGCTTGTTTTATTCAATTTCTGGAATCGATAGAAGGTACAGGTTAGAAAGTTTTAATGAAAGACAGAAAGAGACAAGACAAAATGCATTTTAGACTTTTACTAAAACAATCTCCTGAATGCATGTCTAGACACTCTTGCCGGATGTGCTGTTTTCCTGTTAGGATTTCAGTAAGAAGGTAAGCATTCTTCCCGTATCCCTCGAAAAACTGGGAAAGAAAATAAAAACGCTGTCATTCTGATTGGGTGTCAGTGTCATGAGCTGTCTTTCTTAGCTGCTTCCCTCCATCTGCAGAAACATTATAAGTGGAAGAGCGCCGTCAAATAACCTTAAATACTCAGCCCCCCTTTTTCTCACTGCCCCTTAATTCCTTTGTGTTTTGTGTGTTGCTCTAAATAGTGTTTGTCTCTTCAAAAAGCGGGATGTTGGTTTAACTCCTGATATTGATTCCTCTACAAATGCTTTCCCTCAAAAGCAGCCAAAGCGAGGGTCTTCCTTAAGAGCATCTCCACACACACACACCTGTCACGGTTCCCCTCTCTGTGAACCCAACAGCGTTCAATATTGATGAGCTCTTCATCGCCATCGCGCTACCTTCCTCTTCGGTGAGTAGCTTTAGCGTGAATGCAATATGCAGCGCGCTGGAAGAAAGCTGCAAATCGCCCTCGCTGTTTTAGCGCGGCGTCCTGTCCTTGCAACTTGTGTTGGTTTAAACTCGCTACAACTTGAACTCACAGCATGCCTGAGCGTGCAATCGATTTCCTCCCACCAGGCAATTTCCAGGGCACTCGGCCTAAATATCTGCTCCAATCAAACTGACCGCAAGCGAGTGATCTGCTCTGAGCTCAGATCTATGAAATTGTCTGTAAGTGTGCAGCAGCATCCACCAGTGGCAACGTGAGCAACGCGTCTGCATTCGACATGCATTCAGGTGATGTCCTGACCTGTAATCGTTCCAAAAAACAGGGCTATTATGACTTTAGAAAGGGTCACCTGCATGTCCTCGAAATAGATTTAGTGGAGCAAAAAAGCTGCTTGTGTGACACTCAGGGGAGCTTTGACTCAAGTAATCTTTTGTTGTTGTTTAGAGGTTTTAGCGTTCCACAGAGAAAGCAATTTTAAAACGGATGAGGGCGTAATCCCTGACAATACAGGGATTATCTCTTTAAATGACCTTTATCTAGCCATGAGGCATGGAGTGCTTTTCAACTCCACTATCCCAGGTCTGCTTTGATTACAACTAGAATGCCTTTTTTTTTATAATCACTGAGGCTTTTCAGCTGCAAGGAACCTGTGCATTCATAATGAAAGACCTCCAAGGAGTTTCACAGATATACAAGAAGTCCAGTGGAAAGCTGAAATAAAAAAGAGCGGATTTTATAATGTTTTATAATGACTTGCCCTTTAATAAATGTTCAGATTGGTGACTAAGGATTGTCTGTAACTCGTCATCATAGTAGGTTTGAAATATTCAGTTCCAGCTGTTCATTTTTGGCTTATTGTAACATTTTTGGAACAAACAAATAAGGAAAAAAGGCTCTGAGCTGTTTTATTTAAAAGGCTCAAAAATAATGGAGTGAATCAGCTGTGGCTATTTTAGAGGGATTTGAGGAGGCTCCCACTGAATGACAGATGAGTCCATCATCGTCCATCTTCGTTAGTTGGGATTTATGCCTCATCAGAGGTGCTACATTTTCGCCTCGGAGCTTGAAAGGGGAGAGCAAGTGCTGCTTTGACTCCTGTTTGCTTCTGTGTGGGGATTTTTGTCTTTAATACCCTCAGAGGAGCCACCACAATGTGCCGTGTGGTTATTAAAGTTTCAATAGTTTGCATTTCCATCCACCAAATGCTTTCTTCTGTCAATATCAAATGCAGTATGCTGTGATTTTCATAAGAATCTTCAGTGTTAAATGGTGCTTTTATCTTACAAGAGTTTGCTGGTGAATCTTAAACATAAAAAAATGAACCTCCAGTCAATGAAACATTTAGCCCTTTGTGTCCAGCACTATGGCTAAATCCTGTTTTATTACTTCTGCTTAAGTAAGATTGTCGAACGGGTCAAATCTCAACTTTATTTGAGTTACATCCTTGATGAATATTTTAGCGACATGCATAATGCATGTTAAGACTGGCTGCGTGTATTGCAGAGATAATAAAAATATTTCTGGGATTTTTGCTACGTGTTTGACCTTCTAGAAAGTCGAGCTTTATTCAGCCACGATTGTATCACTTCAGCGCTACTTTGTGTGTAGCTTGTGGAACAAAGGTTTGCCGGGTAATTGTTAAAAATAGCCAAATACCAAAGGAGGAATTTTTCTCGAAACGTCTTCACATTCAGTGGAAGGACATCTCAGTTTGAATGTGATATTACCGTATAAGTGGGTGCTTTTTGAATTACAGAAAATGAGCAGCAAATAGAAGCTGATGAATCATTGCACCGAGTTAAAAAAAAAAAAAACTTGGGAAGGAAGTGCCCGACGTTACGAATTTCAAGATAATAAAAAGCAAAGTTGCTTGGTAATTCTAAAGGGATGTAGAGTGATTCATCCTGTGATATCCGGCAGAATAAAGGAACATGATTAAAAAGTCCAATCCCTTATAAATGAGAGTATGACAAATTGCTTTACTTTTTAAAAAAACTTTCACTTCAGTGCTGGAGAGACCCTTACGTGAAAGCTTTAGTCACCAATTAGAGTTTTGACAAGTTCCTTAAATAAATGTATTCATACACTCCCGAGATAAATGCAGGGATATACTTATTACTTTTTTCTGTTGCTAAAAACTGATATATTCTTGCTGTAATTTCCCCCCCAACCAACAAGATGCTTTGGGAGAGTTGCCTCTGGGTTCATGTTATTTTTAAATGTATGTTGTTATCTCCTATTTGACAAAAAAAAAAAAAAGCAAGAAGAGATTTTATAAAGAACATGTTTGATATATTTATATAAATGACATCAGAAATTTGATTATAAAATATTACAAACGATCAACTTCCAGACATGTGAAAAATGTACAGTAAAACACACAAAAGCACTTATGACAGGGTATTGGTAATCATGAGAGTGATTCTGTCTATAATAAATAATCATCCTGCAGTCATCCAATAATAAACATCCTGCACTGTGTATCCTAAATGAATGAACATTTGTTGCAGATACATATGCATGTCTACTTTGTGTGCTGTGTTCATCTTCTGTGTACAAAAAAATACATATGATAACATTTTCAGAGTTTTGTACTTTGTGGAGTCTTTTTTGATCTACTTTTTTGTTCCAGACAGAATTAATGTGGCTGATAGGTACCAAAACACTTTATTGTCATTAATAAAATCGTGACACACTAAAAATAACATCATTCATTCTCTTACAGCATGTACAAAGGCTCATACTGATGTGTGTGGTGGGTGAATTCTTTTTGCTTTAAACCCGCCTGCTGTCAAACTTTTTTGACATGTTTGAGTTGATGTTTGAGTCTTTTTTTTTTTTTTAATTCCCCCTATATTTGGCTATTCAAGCCATACTTAAAGTCAGGGAAGCTGAATTTAAAATGGATCTTGAAAAGGATTTGAAGTAGACCGTTCAAATTGGAGCCAGGCTTTATGCAGTGACAGGGCTGGGTCCACTGGGCTCGCTAACAGAGCTTCTGTGCCTGCGGTCGGCATATTCTCCGATAAATGAGCCGTCCTCGTCGAATTCTTCTCCGCCGTCCGCGTAGTCGACCAGGCTGTCTCTGCTGACGCAGTCCCCGACCGCGTCGTCTGTGTTCAGGGAGCACAAGCTACTGCCCTTCAGTGGCTTTTCATCGCTGTCACTGCCATCAACAACAACAGAGAGGGATGTGCGAGGTCAGTGGTGCAGTGCATAAACAAACACATTGCATAGCACATCAAGCAGATGTTGGAAAGCAACAGATACGGCTGTAAGGGGGCCACGGCTATACGTTTTCTGCACATAACAGACAGCGTTCATTACATGTAGACTATTAAATGCTTGGCTATGCACAAGCTCCCACTCACAAAGCAAGTTTGTATGGTTTCAGTGCACGCAGCAGGCAGGGGTGGATGCAGCGGCTGCACAGCAGGAAAGGGAGCACTATAGGGAGGCGGGGAGGGCTTGCTACAATCACTTCACTAATTGCTAATTGCCAGGGCTTCAGGACCAAAGGCAATTTCAAATCTCTTTAGAGCCAGCGATGGAAATTGCCAGAGTGCAGTGAGAAAAGAAGCCGAGCTGGAGGTGTGTATGTGTATGTGTGTCGGAGGGGGAGGTGGTTTGGGGTGAAGGCTGAGATTGAGAAAAGGGAGAAGGAAGAGGGGAGAAAAGGTGGGGCATATGCAATCCCAGACAAACAGCCTGTCATTCCTGGTATTCCCAGGAGGCCCACACGCAGGCCGAGGAGATTAGATGCCAATTTAAGGCTGGGCAACTAGCCAACTTGCAGGTGTCTCACTACAAGACGCGGGGTCACCTCGAAGCACCGGGGATATTTTTCCTCCCTGTCCTCTTTTTCTAATTCCCTAAACCATCCATGTTTGGTAACACCTCTCCTTTCTGTCTCTCTCTTTGATTTTGTATTCAAAACACGAAGCGTCTGTGCTCACAAACACTCAGGTGGCCCATGTATGATAGCGCCATTTGAGGCGCATTGTGGTTGACACCTGTGTCAAACACGAGCTCGACATTTTGAGCTGGATTTTTAGCGCAGAGACACGGTTCAGGCTAAGATTACAAATTGGGTCCCCTTCACCGGGATTCTTATTAACCAATCTTATCTATCCCATTTCATGAGGAGCGTTTGCGATGCAAGCCACGTAAGGTCCGCGTTTCAGCTCTTATCAAACCTTCTTTCTCTGACGACTCTAGAGCGCCGGAGATAAGTGGCTGTTATCTAAGAGCAGTGGAATGCCACAGCCGCTGTCGCCCGCCCACAGTGACTTTGAATACGGTGATAAAATGGGGCTGAGTGCTTTTGAGCCCCACCTCATTCAAGACCTTGGTCGGGATCCAGCTCGGTCTGCGCTGTCCCCATGAAAAAGGCTCTCCTTCAGTCTCACAAACAGGTGAGAGATGGAGCCACATCACTTGGCAAGAAGGTAATTAAATTTGTCTTGCCATTGACCCATGCTGACTTGGTTCGGGGGCGTCACAGAAACTTCAGGTGGATTTCTTTTCCCCCACTTTGCACCCGGAGCTGTATTTATTCTAGCTTAAAGGTGTCGGGAGGAAAAACTTCCTCGCATCTGCTGCCTTCTCCCAGATCGCACATAAAAATATGACAAGATGAGAACCAAGATGGAGAAAAGAAAAAAAAAAACATCATAAACTAGCTGAGGAAAAAATTGCATCACACTGTTGGCTAACGGCCTGCTCCAGCTATGACACCTGCTGTTCTAGCAGTGGACAGAGGGGCCAAAGCAGTAGAGAGCTGTCTCCAAAGAGAAATCATCTGAAGCATAATTACCACTTGTCGGCTCCCCAGACACGTGGCATACCAGTGGGTGGTCTATTGCCTTCAGAGATTCAAAGGGCACAAGAGAGCCCTGAATCCAGCTCCAAAGCCAGGAAAACAACATCATAGTAAGGCTAAGGGCACTCTGGGGGGACAGAACTCAGAACAGCCTCATGAAACCAACCATGAGAAGCATTCTAAACAGATAGTTGCAGCCAAATATCTGCACTGGCTCACAAACACACACTGTGGCTCATCCCAGGGAAGCTCCAAAGTGAACTTAGTATCAGAGCTAAATTCAATATTACAATACTTGCAGCTATAGGGGGTTTGAAAGTAATCTCTGCGCCTATACAGAAATCAGTGAGTCATCTGCATTGATTGACAACCCACAAATACAGTCATTCTCAGCTATGGGGCTGTGAAAACTTACTTAATATCTCCACAGGCTTTTATAATCTATAAAGAGGGTCATGGACACCGTAGACAATGTATTCCTTCCTGTTTAACAGAATTACAGTCCTGGCAAGAAGCGCAGGAACGCAATTGGCAGCAAACCACACAATTGTGAGTAATCATGTTCTGAATAATATGATGATGAGCAGAATCAAAGCAGACAGAAGAGGCTATTTTAGGTGAATATCCGCACAAACAAACACGCCATTGTCACACAGTTGCTGCAGCGCTGTCAGGCAAAATAGGATTCAGTCGATTTCCCCCCTAAACTGTCACCGTAGCAGCTGAACAATGCAAACAATGGAGATTCAACAGCTATTATAAAGTACAACAGCTGTCTGCTTCAGGCTAAAAGGGCCTTTTTTTTTTTTTTACCTATTTGCTATGCTGAGTTTATGCCGGCTTCATTGAATGTAAGACTTATTTGGTCACAGACACACCACTGAGTTTGAAGGACTTAGCAGATGTTAAAATTACAGGAACAAAAAAGTAATGTAACTGGGAACCAGAACTAGTTTCCAATTTCCAAATGGAATGCAAACTGGACAGCATGATGTGTTTCCCAATATGAAAATACTGTAAGTGGACAGATGTCTTTAGCTACGTGGACTTGTTTAAAAGAGGAAAAAAATGTCAAAAAGGTCATATGGTATACATGTTTCAAAACAGAAACTGAGAAGCCTTCACAGAATAATTAGGCTATTGGACTGCTTACATACTGGAATTTAGTGGTAATCACCTTAGACACAGAGACATGAAGCGTGGAGTGATTTTCAAGCACATGTAAATTGAGATCAAATTGAAAACATTACATGTAGGCTCAATAAAACACACACAACAAGAGGAAAGCAGTGCACAAATATGCAGAAACACACTGACACACAAAAAAGGCCTGCTGACGCCTAAAGGAACAAGGTGACTCACACACTTCTGCAGAGCAAACACATGCACACCATCACAATCTGACAGCAAAGTAAAAGCACACAATTCAGACTAAACAGGGGAACAAAGCTTGAGCTAACTGTTACCCACTACTCCTAACTACACCGAGTGGTTACCTAGCCCATTAAATGACGAGAGCACTGGCTTCTTGGTTGATCCCGGTAAAGCATGTGAATGCATGGTTTGCTTTTAGGGGGGGAAGGGGGGAAAACATCACTGTGATACATGACAAAAATCACTTTGTAGATACAGAAATGTTGTGTCCTCATCACACCGCTTCAGCACTGCAGCTTCACCCTGCAGTGCAGCAACATATCTCACCTGTATTCATTGAAGGTGTCATTATTCATTGCCTGTGACTCCACGTCAGGGTGGAGGTCCTCTTTCTCTTTCACTGCAGGAAGGGCAGGACAGACAGTTCAGCAATGTTGTTAAAGAACAGCACTTTCATACATGGATGCAATTAAATCTCAACCCGTCTATAATGCTTCAAATTCAGATAATTGCACTGTAGTGCCATAGTTCCTGTCTTTAACATTTTACAGCACGAAATAACGAAAACATCTGCCTTTTGTTTGCTTTAATCACTTTCAATGATTTTCTGCCAGACAGTTCTTGGAAACAAATGCAGCTTTAAATGATCTGAACTTTGACACTACCCGAGTGTGTGTGAGACTTGAATTTCAAAGTCAGAGCCATAAACTCTTAAATAGCAGCTAAATATCAAGTCTTAACACGGAAAGCCTCTCCTCTGTGTTTCTGCACAATGTGCTAGATGTCAGCTTTTTGTGTAAATATGCTTTCAAAAAAATACCAGCTGCTTTTGAGAGAGACAAAAGAGGGGTTTCATGAAAAGAGCTTGGATGGGCAAAGGGGGAATCCAAAGGAGCTGATGAAATATTCAGTGCCTCATGTCAGAAGCTACTGCGGGCAAAGTAACGGAGTATGGTGGAGAGAAGACGAGAAAGCAAGTTGAGAGGAAATAAACAGAGTGAAGAGACGCTGTGCGGGTACGGACTATAGTGAATATTGAGGGAAGAGCCAGGGAAGCCTGCGCAGGTGAGGGGTGGGAAGAAGGGGAACAAAGCCAGCTGATTCCCACTCTTCTGGCTTGATAAGATATATAATCAGAGGTACCAAACAGAAGCAAGAGGGCCACACAAATTATTAGACATGCACTAAAACTATAGTAACTGAGTGGTCTCAGCCTTGGGACGGTTGGCATGCATAGATGTCCGACATGCATGACACATTTATCAACAGCTTTGGGGTCAGGATTAAAGTCCAAATCCCATAAAAAGTATCTTTTTAATAAATTAGTGGTGTTGAGATAATTAAATATGTTACCAAATCAGACATACAGTTGTGAACAAAAGTCTTGTAAAGACCATGTATATCATGGCAGTGTCTTGTTGAAACAGCCAACTGTGTCCAAGACCCAACCTTCTTGGTGCTAATGATTTTAGGTTTTCCTGAAGAATGTGGAGGTAATCTTCCTTTTTCATTATTATTTCCTTTGTGTAAAGCACCAGTTCCACTGGCAGCAAAATGGCCCCAGAGCATAATACTGCCACCACCATTCCTGATGGTAGGTTTAGTGTTCTTAGGGTTAAAGACCTTCCTTTTTCCATGGCAGCCTATCAGCATATGGCAATGTAAAACATGTTTGCCTGCTTTTTGGTGATTCTTGGTTGACTTTTAAACATCCTGACTAATTGTCTCTTAGCAATAGATGAAAGCTTGCATATTCTTCCTGATCGTGGCAGTGACACAACTGTGCCATGCACTTTAAACTTACAAACATTTGTTTGCACAAATGATATTAGGGATTTGAAGCATCTTTGAAATGGCTCCAAGTGACTTTCCTGACTTGTTTAAGTCAATGATTTGCTTATTTAGGTCTGTACTGAGCTCCTCAGATTTTCCCATTGCAGTGTTTGTGGCTGAGTCTAATGAATTACCAGCTGTAGTCAATCAATAAGGTAAGAGATGCTACAAACAAAATCACCAAAACTTATGATTCAAATATTTTTGACTTAGCAAATTTTGCTTTGAGTTGTAGGTGTCACTGGAAACAAGTGTATGAAAACTTTTGTTCAGAACTGTAAATCTTCTACATGGACTGACATTTTAAGAGTTAAATTTTGGTTCACTTCCCAAAGCAAAACGACAAAGGGACCCAAACTCGGCCAAAGACTGACTGACCTTTTTCCATGGAGAACATGTCTTGTTGCTGGGGCGGCGGCGTACCTGCATACTTGCCGCCTTTGTTTTTCCGCACAAAGCAGGCCATGAGCGCAACAAGGGTGAGCAACGCCACGGCACACATGGTCCCAATGAACCAGCCCTGAGTCGAAAAGTCACTCCCTTGACTTGCCACACCTGCGAACAAAAACAGTGAAAAGACACAGAGCTCAGGAATCAACTTTAAACACAGGTCTATCTGAGTATGACACTCCCCTCAAGCAGTCCTTATACAACTTTATCTTTGAGTGAAAAAAACTCATGATGGATTCAAGTTTAAGGTGATGTTTCCACATTGTATTTGACTCACATTCCCTTCAGCTATAACACTCTGTCTGTTCTGAGAGCACATTAAATCGGAAGAAAATAAAACAAATGCACAACTGAGATTCAAGGAAAAATGAATAAATTCACATATTCACCACAGTCAATCAATACGTTTGTCAAGCTGGTTTTGTTGTGGCAGCCGAGGACTCCGAATCACTAAACTCTACTGACAGTGACGAGCTTTCTCTCCTCTCACCTTTGGCTCGAGTCTGGATAACATCTTCGAAAATACTAGCGTTATCAAGCAGCCCCTTGGCCACGAGGCGCACAGTGTACACCGTCCCGGGTTTGAGCCCCTCAATTACGTGGAAACTTTGAGAAGTGTTTACAGCCTCTGAAATCCGCCAGTTTCCTTCACCTACACATCCAAGCACAAGAAGTGCACAAGCAGCAAGTCTGTATTAGCATGCACACTATCACAGAAGATGAGCTGTTGCCAAGTAATGGTTCCTTAAGCTATTAAATATCTTTGTTGTACTATATATAACTTTAAATACATCTTAATGTATTTAGAGGTAATCATAGAAATGATGGAAGCAGCCATGGGGGCTTATAAATACATATTTTTAGACGTTAATATTAAACATTCCTCCAGTGTACCTACACATGATGCCACCTAAAAATTCCTATCAATGTTTAGCAAGGCGGGGGACAGGAAAAGTAGCTTACGGTTATTCATATAAGCCACATAAAGCTGCAAGTCCCGCTGCTCTTCTCTGGCAGTCCAGCTGATTTTGGCAAAGGTGTCACTCACATAGGAGCTTATGTTCAACAGGGCTGGAGCTGATAGAAGAGAAGAAATAGGAGGAGGAAAAAAAATAAGGAGGAAAAGGAAAAACACAGACAAGCACAGAGAAAAGGAGAAAAGAAGGCAGGAAAAGAGGATTAAGCAGAGGCAAATAGGATCGCCCGCAGCTCGAGAACAGAGCATCCAGCAAGAAACCCTTCAAGACGACAGTTCAAAAGGCAATTCTGGGCCCCGGACTTAATTGAGTGGAGCTGGATTTTGGCTCATAAAGGGTAGATATAGAGATCGTGGGCGGGAGTGACATCTCGTCTTCACTCCGTGTTAAGCAAAGCTGGCATTTCCCGCCCCCCCCCCAACACCATGAGCGGATATCAATAGATTGGAACGACTTCCACGTCCCCGAGTCCTATTGTTACTTGAAAGTTCAGGTACATCAAGACAAGATCACAGAGGATATCGCTGGCTGTGCATGTGTGAGTTGCGAGCTATATACCTAGAGGAGGATGAGCAGAATTGCCTGGGATAGAGCTGGGAACAGAGAGAGAGCAGTTGTGGCCTGGAATAAAAGAGAAGCCTCAGATGTTAGATTTCTGCTACAGTGCTGTCAGGTCTAATACTCTATATTTTGCAACAAGCGAGCTCTATAGACTACACAGTCAGGATTGTTAGGGCAAGTGGGAAAACTGTATTAATATCAGTAGCTGCACAACAACAGTGCGACTTCTACTGTAGTAGACACACTGTTACTGTAGCAGGGGTTGCACTGTGAATCTGAATTGCACATTTAAACTGTCTTACTATGACAAGGTTGTTGTTGTTGTTGTTTTTTACAGAGAAATTGTGTTTTCTTTCCTGAACTGGTATTCAGGAATCACCCAAGTTCTTATTTGTACAACTACAAAAGGACAAACTTTTGCTGAGGCTACGACCAGCTACTCACTACACCAACACGCCTACAACCTCGTCTATCTCTACCACCACTTCTACGCCTGCTTGACTACGGCAGCTGCAGGCGGCGGTACATACCGCTCTGAACAGGGGCCACAGCTGGAGTCGGGGACAAATCTTCAGAAGGATGAAAAGAAAATGAAATACAGCAGAAGATTACAGATATATGGAAAGCCAGCCTTGAGGTTTATAGAGCAGGCACACAAGCGCACACTCGCACACATTTGCAGGCAGGCTGGAGAACAGCCAGTGCATTCAAAAACCGTAGATACCTGCATGGGCAGTGTGTTTGTTAGGGATGGTTTGTTTTTGCAGCCTGGCGGAGAGCCACACCACTAGAGGGCACTGAGTAGCAAAAGAGCACGTCATTCCACCTCAATTCACCAAATCAAAAAATAAATAAATTCATAAAATTATTTGAAGCACTTTGAGTAGAAAAAACATGATTTTCCTTGTAGACCAGTAACAATATTACACAACTCTTCCAGTTGGGACTGCTTTCGGAGTGGTTTCACCTATCATACTTTCTCAATGATTGTCCTTACATTAGCTATAAATGCAAAAAGTATTTTAATATTTTTTTTCCTCATAAAGTATGCCTCTGACTGGCAGCATACTCTACATTTTTAAAGCTCCTATTGATGCCAATCATAGGGGGAACAAGTCAGCCTCTTAGGGTAAAATAAAGGTTTTATGGTCGGTGGAATATTGGAGTAGACAGATATATTGAAAATTTTTAACCAAGTTTGCACCATCATATAACTGCTTTGTACTGTTCTATCAAAGCAGACCATGAAAACCATATGTACATAATTTCAGGACTCCAGCTACATTATTTATCAACTTATGGCGCTTCAAACATTGCTCGACAAATTGGCATGAAGAAAACAACCCAAAAATCGACATGATCCAACCTTCTTTAAGAATTTTTTTTACTGAAAAACGAATGTTACTTATAACCCCAGATTTTAAACATGGTCAACTCAATCGATGTTCACATCAGTCAAATTGAAGATGGTCAGGCATGGGGCATAATGACCCTACTACCATGACCAGCCACAACATTAAAACCATGCAATATTCTTCTTCTTTGACACATACAACCCACATTAACATCGCTGCAGACCAAATACACCCCTTCATCACAACAGAACTCCCAGTTGCCTCCCCCAGTGGGACAAAGCACCAGGCTACACCCTAAAAACTGCTCAAGGAACATGACAAGATGTTGACCCAGCCTCAAAACCCCCCAGATTCCAATCCGGGATGCATCAGAAGAAGCTACAGAGAGGCCACCATGGAGCTGTTCTGGCAGCACAATTGGGACTTAACAATGTCCGGCAGGTGGTTTTAATGTATGGTAAAAGGTCTGTACTTATATAGCGCCTTTCTACCTTAGTGGTACTCAAAGCGCTTTACAATGTTTCGCATTCACCCATTCACACACACATTCACACATCAATGGCGACAGAGCTTCCATGCAAGGTGCTATCTACCATTGGGAGCAACTTGAGGTTCAGTGTCTTGCCCGAGGACACTTCGGCATGTGGAGGGGCCGGGGATCGAACTGCCAACCTTACGATCAGTAGACAACCTGCTCTACCACCTGAGCCACAGCCGGCTGACTGGTGTACTTACCAGCAATACATCCAATGACAATCAATGGATCACAGCATCTTTTGCATTTTCTTTGTTGAGTTTCCACATTTCCAAAATAACAGTTTAATTGATGTCCACCGGTACACCCCTTTTATAATTTTTTGGAATTAATTGGCGGTACATACGGTTATTAGTACTCGTATGGTTAGAACTTCCACGTGTGATGAAAAACATGTAATTATCGTCATTATCACTAACAGCTACAATGTCTAAAACTGATCTGGATTTGAATAAACTAAATGTAATATGCAATTATTATAAATATAGGATTATTACTGTTCTATTAGTTTTGGATTAGGTTGTGGGAAAATAGTCACATAGATTTTTTTAAACTTTTCATTATGTTGGTCGTGGTCTGACAAACTGCGTTATATAATTTTCCATTGTTCGATTTATTTTTTTTCATGTATTGACTTTGCAATCACCGGAGTAACAGTTTCATAACCTGTGGCAAACATTTCATTTTATTTTCACATGCAGTTGCCCGTATTATCTCTCACATTGTGTTGTGTGAATATGTGTGCGACCCGACCTGAACTTACATTAAAAACATCACAGTACAGCTTGTTCTACTCTGATTGCTGTATCCTGTGCTGATTATGTTGGCGCAGAAGTCAGACCTTGATTATTATGTTTCTAAGTGCATTTTTTTGTTTATTTTTTTTATCATTAAGTTCAAGCCATTAGCAAATTTGTTGGCGACACCGACTTGGGTGTTCAAATGCTGCGCTCGGGAGCAAATAATTTAATCTCTGGAGAGGCTGGTTATTTTTGTGTGACTTTAGAGGTATATGCTCCTTTGTGCTTTTTTGTCTAGTTTGCTGGCTGCTTTATCTCTGCTGCTTTGTTATCTCATGAGACCCGATGGAGAAAAATAGATATTTTTACCTCCACCAAGCAAAGCGGCGGAGGTTATGTTTTTGCCGGCGTTTGTCTGTTTGTTTGTCCGTTTGTCTTTTTGTTTGTTAGCAAGATAACTTGAAAAGTCATGAACGGATTTTGATGAAATCTTCAGGTAATGTTGATAATGGGACAGATGATTAAATTTTGGTGATCTTCTGGATTACCATCTGGATCCAGGAGTTTTTTGAAGGATTCAAATGTGGAAATGAACTGCTTGGCGGAGGTCTGCGCAGAGTGGAGTGCTTTTCTAGTTTCTGTCTGCCACACTCTTCTGCTATGGCTGTAAGCTGTTCTCTCGCTTTTTCCTTCTCCTTTTTCCCCACGTTTCAACCCATTTCTGCCTCTCTTTTTTTTATTGTCTCGCACCACTTTAGCCACTCTCTAAGCTTTTCAAACAAAGACATGTGGATGCACACATGTCTGCTGATATTTGTACGGTTGCTTTTGGTCTGCAGTTTGTCCAGATTATATTTAAACTACTCAACTGTTTGTCCTCACTAAATGGCGATAAGCATTAAAGGCTCATTCAGTCACAAAGGTGAAATCTAAAAAGGAACATTTTAGAGCCTGAGCTCATTATCTCATCTTTTTTATTCCACTATCACTCCATCACTCCCCGTTAACGTCTCTAAATTCATGGTGCCCCTGCTCCGTGCTATTGCCATCCATAAATCTACTCGACTGCATTGTGACTAACATGCCCCGAGGAGAGCTCTCTGAAACAAAACTATTTTATCTCCTCATCGAGCCTCTACTCAACCATATTTACCAACAATGCATCTAAAGGCTTTCAGGCTGGACATCCGCCTACAAGAATGCAGAATCATAAAAGTTAAGGAGGAATAACTTTTATTAAAGCACTCAGAGATAGTGAATTTTCTCATGCCTTCCTATTTTTGTCCTGCAAAGTAGAGTGTACACAGTAGTACACAGCTTTATTTTAGTTAGGATACAAATTAGAGCCTCTATGTGTACATTTGTTTCAATTAAGTATCTGTAGTGGTAGAATATGCAAACTGAGAGCAAGACACAGATCCTGCAGCACCGTTTTTGCATGATAAAAATGTTCCTACTTGACCTCAAAGCTACAGAGATTAACTTTACAAAAGTCTCAGATCTCTGGTTCCTCAGATCGAATCTGAAGTTCTAAAATCTATGTCTTTGAATCCAAACTAATCTTTAAATTGCACATCAGCAGAGTGCAGAAAATAGCATTCCTTCCTCTAATTAGGTTTATGTGCAGGCCGGTATCTCTCACAAAGTGATAAATATTGCCAAGGTATTCCAAAGCTGGCAAGATGCCACAAAGCTAATTAATGCTTTTATCTGTGTTATCACATTATTGCAATTTAACTCTGGCCTTATTCAAAGGAGCATTTAAATGATTAAAAATACTTACAATTCCACTGCTAGACTTAGCTGAGCTACACTTGCTCCCTGTGTCCTTTAGACAATTTCAAAAAGTCCTTTTTGGTGTTTTTTTTTATAAAACTCTAACTGGACTAAACTGCAGACTCTCTGCTTGTACACGTCTCCGGGTTCAGTTGGATCCTCCGCTGAAGCTTTGCTGAATATTCACAACCTCTGTCATACCAAAACGGGAGGTGCACATTTTTATATGCAAACTGTGGGAAGCATCCACGAGGATATTCGGGAGGCAACTTCATTGAGCATTTTAAAGCAGCAGCTTGACACTTAATTTACCTATTTCAGTCAGCTTCTTCATCCGTTATATATAATTTACAGTCTGAGACGGCGAGTGAAGATGCTCCTACTTTGCATTTGTTTGGAGTTTAACGCTTTTTTCGTTTCAATTTGATCACATCAGTGTCGTAATTTGAGTGAAAAATGCACAGAAATTTCTGAATATCTTAGTATTTGGCACTTCAAGCTGGCATGTTTCTATAAATCCTGATAACTCATGTTATCACAGCATGATCTGAAAATGCTCCAAAGAGCTTTTTGGCCTTCAAGTAAATTTTTTTTTCAAACCTTTGAGGTGTGTTTGGGCTCATTATCTTGCTGCAGTCTGAATCTCCACAAAGATGCAAAGCAGCGGCTGTAGCATGTCTCTGAAGGATGGAGTGTCACTTCTCTTTGGTCACAGTGTAGTCCACAAGTAGACGAAACACTCCCTTGAATATTCCCACCACTATGTTTCCCCCTGATGCACTCTGTTATCATCCTCTGTCCTCTGTCCTCTGTCCGTCTCCTTACATACGCTCCTCTGTTGCTGCCATTCATCTCCAACTTGGATTCATCATCAAATTGGGCTTTTTTCCACTCATCCACTGTGAAATGCTGGTATGTCAGCCCACAACAAGCATTTGGCCTTGTTTTCCCTTCTGAGAAGCGCTTTAGAGACGCTGCTCATCCTCTGAGACCACTACTAGACAGCCTTTCTTTTGACAAAGCTTTTGCTGACTGGAGTCTTCTTTATTTAGCAAATTCTGTATCTATGATGATGATGATGAAGTTGCTTTTCTGTCTCTCAGTGAACAAAGCTTGATGTATTGATCTTTTGATGATGCGCTCACTTTTAGTCTCTGCCTGATCATGCTTTGGGTACGACTGATCCAGTTTCTACAGAGTGTTTTTTTAGTGCTGTGCTGCCTAAACCTTCAGTCTAGCCATGATTTGACACTTGGAAAACACCTCTTTGGTTAGAGAAACAGTTTGTCTTCTGACGCTTTTGCTTGGTTCTGTTGACTGATTGATCACAGTGCCACTTAATACACAATGTGTGGCTTAAAACCAGACATATGAACAACAGATAAACAATGGCTGCCAGCTGATATACTTGAAGCCTGTGAGGGGTCATCATCTGGACACAACTCGACCTTTTGTATAAACATATCCACTTCATTTTGGTGCAATATAAACATATTCAAAGTTGTGAATTATGTATATTTTTGCACATTTAAAAACTCTGCTGTGCAATATCAATTGGTCTCCATATAGAAGAATCTGTGCGATACCAGTGTTTTTCTACTTATGGACACATCTGTGCAATATAGATCAAATCCATGCAATATTAATACTTCTCTATCAGTAATTCTACTCATGAAAGAATCGCTTCAATGCCACTGGTATTCGGACAATCTTAACTAGTATTGAGGTATATTTTTGGTTTATTTTTTATTTTTCTACTAAATGTTTGTCCACTAATCCCATTGCTGCTGTAACAATGCAAATGTCCCCACTGTGGGATTAATAAACAAATCTGCCTAAATTTCACAGAATTTAGAAACTGTGCAGAATCTTAAAGGTGGAGTATGTGATTCTAATGGTGAGAAAGGAGATGTACAGTAAAATTCTGGCACCTTCTAGCTATTTAAATATGCTAACTAGTTCAATCACAACAGTATCTCTCTAGGATCTCACCTTTAAATACACCGATCAGCCACAACATTCTGACCACTGACAGGTGAAGTGAATAACATTGATCATATTGGTACTATGTGGTGTTCTGCTGGAAAACCTTGGATTTTAACATCCGTGTTGATAAGACTTAGACTCCCAAATAAACATTGTCCCAGAACAAGCACACTCCCTCATGCAAATGGAAATCCCAAATGTCACTGGCCTACCCCCGCAGGAAAATGCACCCCACCACATGGCAACAACATCAAACAATCAGGAACATCTTGAGGAACATGACAATGGCCCAAGATGTTGATTTGACCTCCAAACTTCCTAGACCCCATTCTGATCAAGCATCAACAGGATGCAGTGGAACAAGTTTGATTGACAGAGGCCCCACTGCACAAGCCAGAGTACCCAAAGGATCCAGTGCCAACGTCCTGGTGCCAGACCCCATAGGACACCCTGAGAGGTCCTCTTGTCCATGCCCAATGGTTCAGAGCATTTTGGACCACATAAGGGGGACCAACACAATATTAGGCAGGTGGTCATAATGTTAT
>OMNN01019183.1:0-13818 GCA_900302755.1 Chromis chromis
GTCAGTACACTCAAAACAGTCCCTCAGAGCTTCCACTGCCTCTGGAGACCATTTCCTGAAGGAGCGTGTGGTTGTGGGTTCCCTGAGTACCCGTGGTTTGTATTGGGGCTGGAGGAAGACAAGGTTGTGGTCTGATTTCCCCAGTGGAGGCAGGGGAATGGCACAGTATGCATCCTTTACATTGGCATAAAGGAGGTCTATTGTCTTATTTTTCCTGGTCGGACAGTTCACATACTGATGGAATGATGGGAGAGTAGAGTCCAAGGTGACATGATTGAAATCACCAGAGATTACAATGAAAGCCTCAGGGTGTTGTGTTTGCAGCGTCGCGATGGTGGCGTGGATGACGTCACACGCCGCCTCTGCGTCTGCTCGCGGGGGAATGTAAGCGCAGACAGCAATGGCGTGGGAGAACTCTCTAGGGACGTAGTAGGGCCTGAGACTCACCGCCAGCAGCTCAATGTCCCGACAGCACACCGTCACTTTAACCGTTACATGTCCCGGGTTGCACCATCTGTTGTTAATAAACAGTGCGAGTCCCCCGCCTTTGCGTTTGCCGGTTAGCTTAGCGTCCCTGTCCGCTCGTACAGTAGTGAAACCAGGTAAATCCACGTTAGCATCCGGAGTGATGCCGGTTAGCCACGTCTCCGTGAAGCACATCAGGCTGCACTCCTTGTAGATTTTCTGGTTCCTCACCAGGGCCGCCAGTTCGTCGGTCTTGTTGGTCAGTGCGTTTACATTCCCCATGACGACGGATGGAATAGACGGCTTGTACCTCCATCGCTTCGCTGTCTTCCTAGCCTTTACCTTGGCGCCGGCTCTGCAGCCCCGGTACGGCCGTCTCAGCTCCTCTGGTAAAAAGCAGAGGCTGCCGGCTTTCGCCATTGTCCGGAGAGAAAGCAACTGTCCCCTTGAATAAACAAGGTTTTTCTTTCCATGACATAATATATCCATTGGATATAATAAAAACTGCCCGGTATGTGCAGTAAACAAAGTAAAGAAAGAAGAAGAAAAGTTGAAAAATAGCGAAGAAAAACACGTCTAGATACGGAGCTGCTGGTTAGGCTGCCACTCGCGTCAGCGCCGGAAGCTAATTCTGTGTAGCACTGAGCCTAAGAGATTTTGCATTTTGTAGGCCTTATCTCTTTACTAAAATGGCACACTGTGGACTGAAGGACCTTTAATATTTATGGTGCAGAAAATAAAATTGAGAGGATTGGCAACATATTGTACATTTGTGGTAATTTTATAGGCTGAATTGAAATACTGTATATTAATATTAGATGTCATTATCTTGGTATCGTCTTTGAAAGCCAACTGAAATGAATATGCGTCATTTTAGATTAAGTTTGTAGTTTAGGTATTTGAAACTAAGACTGGACACATCATACTAAGCAGAGTTCCTGCACTCATCTGTTCCATTTCAAGGAAAACACAAACACCATCACTTAAATGTTCTCAAGGGCAGCATAGTCGAGCAGAACATAATGTTGTCTTTCATCACTGGGGAGTCCAGATGGAGTACAGTGTGCAATCTCGTAAGTGCCTCCAAGCCCTGGTATGTGTTGTCAACAACACGTGCGACTTCATGTCGCCACATACTGGGAGAAAACACCGAAATAGCCTCTGAGTCTTGTGTCCCAAGGGCTATGAAAAATTCACTCCGCAGGCCCAAAGTCTCGGTGGCAACAGGCAGACAGCTGCTTGCTTGATTACCGGCTCCATTCTTATTTCATTATTTTTACCTTCCACCTTGAATTCAGGCTGAAGGTCTCGCTGCAAACGATTATTTCCCCAAGGAGACTCCTGTCTGTTTGCCCCGCCGCTGATTCTGAACCAAATGCAGTATTATTGACTTTCTGGCAAACTCCCAGACTGCTTATTTTTGTTTATCAGCATTTTTTCCGCATTTGGTTACTAGCTGCCACCTGTACAGCAACCGTACTGTACAGAAATCTTTTGAAGGTGATAGGAGTATTATAGTATTTAAATCTGTGACTATGACTTAATCTGCCTGTTAAATAATATATTCTTTTTTTTTATTGGCATTGGATAAGAACAGCAGCCTTTAAGTACTTAAAACATGTTTCTAAACCAAATTGTTGTTATCCATAATGGTTTTCCCACAACAGAAGTCTCACTAGTTAGTTTCTTTGCATGCAGGATTAAAGCTTTTTAAGATTAAGATAAATATCTGCAGCAGGTCTCTTTATTGCAGCAGCTTCTTGTTGTTTCATTCAACGTTCCCTTGGGGCTTCCCTGATTATTAAACCCATTCATCAAATTAGTGGAATACCTTCTCTCAGAAGGATTCTGTTCACAGGCTATTTACATTCACCTTGGTGGAAGTTACGATGTTAAGCTGGATTTTTATGTCTAGGTATTTACATTTTTTTTTCTTCTCAATAAATCATTTCTTCTCCTCAGTGCCCTACGGATGTGACTCAAATGGAGGCATTGACTTAATGAACCCGATTTTACTAGCTGTCCCCGTTAGGCAGCACCTTTTCTGGTGAAAAATGTTTGCACTTAACTTAGAGGAGGATTTCTACAATTCATCCAGCTACCAGGGCATCATTTCAAATGCCCCTCTGCAGAAACGGGCTTAGATATAAAAGCAGGCCTGGAATTTGCCTCAGAGCAGCCACTGCAGTCCAATACTCAGACGTAGCCTGCAGTGCATCTATATATAACTATATCTCTCTAAATTTGTTAAGTTTAGAATTTCATAACTATGGTGAGTGATAAATGGACCAACCTGAACACAGAACCTAAAGGAAGTCAAGCTAGTTACATGACTTCCCTTATTTACCATTTGCCCTCAACTATGGGCAACACAGTCAGTCCCTCCTGATAAACAAATGATACAGTATGTTGGATGCAATTGTTTGAAACATAGGATTTACTTCTACATCTCAGTAAGACCAAAGCTATATTACCATATAGTACATTTAATGCAAAGATAATATTACCCAATTAATTTCTGGTTTGCACCGTTTCCCTCTTAGCCAGCCAGCCAGTGCATGGAAACCTATAACTCTAGTCTCCTGAACTTGAATTTCATACCAGCCTAGCTATTGCTTTCCATACTTAGAGTAGTAATCCTCTGATCCTCTCTTCTGCTGCTGGCGTGACTGCCATCAATCAACTCTTTAGTACTTTCAACAGTTTTTTTTTCTCACAAAGTCTCTCCTGACCACCTTTTTTTCCCCTCACCATGTTCCAGACTACAGAATGTCCTCTTTTTAATACTTTCTGACTATCACTACTCGGCTTACAGTATTTATATGACTGTATTATTTAACTTGACAGTTTGTACCTGTATTAAAATGTTGCACATGTTTGCTATTGTGCAAAACGGGTTCAATACGATTAACAACATGGCAATGCAGTTATTATGGCATAACAGGTCTGTGCATTTAAGTACAGGTAATATTGGACATGTGTGTCTATACAGTTGCTCTGGTGTAAATGTGTGTAATCGTGACTTATGATATAAATGCAGTGTTTTATTTTTTTTGAGTAACATATGCTTAAAACTATTGTCCAGATGTTTAAAGTAATTAATTAGCCTTTTTATTAAACTGGAATTGCTGTATACATCTGTGGTCTGTTAGTAATGAGTCACTTCTTCAGTAGGAAATCTTAGAAAGTGTTGAGAGATGGAGTAACACTGCTGATTTTGGTCTTTTCGTGTGATACGTTGACAGACGAACATAGAATAACATGAGCCTCATCCTTTAGTGGTTTGACAAAGAAAGCAGAAGCCTTCAGAGGTGGTGACAGACTTACACTGCAAGCTTCTCTCCCTCTTGCTTACACAAGCACACGAACGGACAAGGAAAGATACGGGTGTCACACTTGCTTCTCATCCATGCTAATGAGCGCTCTGTAATTTAGTCATCCTCAAACAGCTCAAGCTGCCCCCCACAGCAGAGATGGAAAAGAGAGAGAGAGGATCGATGGATTGACCTCACACTGGCACTCCGGCTGGATTTATCCATCTCATTTTGCCTGGGACCTGAAGTAAAAAAATATTTACTATTAACAGAAAAGAGTGGTCTCTTTTGGGCTTAAGCAACATATTTGCATTTGTTTATATATTTATGTCCTCCACCGCATTGTTTTCTTTCATTATTTTCTCTCCTTTTCATTTTTAATGAGTCTTTGGTGGATAGCGAGCAGCAGCCTCTGTGTTCTCATGGCCTCACTTCTATCATTGCTCTCTGAGCAATATAATGAAAAATGCCAGGGAGGACCGTTTTAAAAATGCATGTACTGTACTCGCGTCTTCAAACAAGGGCCCCCTGCCTCTGCTTGAGGATGGTTCTGACAGTACTGCCTTTATGAAAATCTATACTTGGACAAGGCCAAGCCAAGCAAACTCATTCTTTGCCAGCTACTGTATATAGCGTTATAAATGAGACAACCCGGTGTGCTTAAGATTTCCCTGGAAGTCAATATTCACTTCAGAGGTACAGGATTTTATTCTTTTCTCAGCCACTTTGGGGCCCTGAAAATTTACCAATGGAGTCAGCTTTTGTGTTGATTTAGCATTCTACCAAGGTTATAGAATTGATTTTTGGTGATGCTGCTGTGATTAAAGTCAGGAAACAGTTGGGTGTCTGCTGAGGAGGCTTGTTAGGGCCTGACATCGACATGCACAGCAGACAGACAAGTTATGTTTCACAGGCAGCTTAAGGAGGGCGTCTGCATAGCAAACTGAAAGGCAAATTGATGGATAATCAAACCCTGTTAAGGGACCCGAGCTTAAGAAAGGACACACACCAACACCCAGAGGTGAAAGAAAATTACACGTGTATAGATCATGCTCTTGACATGTATAAAAATGCTGAGCGGGGTCTTTCAAAGTCACTTCGGTCGACATAACAGACTTCAGTGACTTTGAAAGATGGTTCATTTTTGGGGCACGGATGGCAGGAGCCTCAGTCACGGTCAAAACAGTGACTAAAATGAGATCTGCATTCACATCTGTGGGAAAGACATCAGTAAATAGGGTTGAAATTGTGTTCAACAGCACACATTTGATGACTGTGATGCTTGTGCATTAGTCTGATATGAAAAACAGAAGAGCAACTCTCACTCAGATGGCTGAGAATGTCAATGCAGGACATGATCACAGTCAGTCATGCAAAAAAAAATAAATCACCACTGGGCTACAGAGATGTGGACAAAGTGATATAGTTAGATAAATCATCCCTCATCATATTCTCAACAAGTGGGTGAATACATGTATGCTTTACACCAAAATAATGGTAGATGTCTGAATGCTTTCCTCTTACAGTGATTCTGTTACACTGTATTGGGCAATTTGCTGGCATGATTTGAGTCCACTTGGTTCCTTAGAGGGTCACTGCAAATCAATCCAAAGTTGTTGTGAGTGATCACCTTTATCCTGATGAGAAAGGTCAATGACAAAGCCCCCATCCATAGGACATGAGGGGTCACTGAATGGTTTGATGAGTATGAAAATGATGTGAATCATATACTGTGGCCTACGCAGTCACCAGATCTCAACCCAGCCATCATCAAAACACCAAATGAGGGAATATCTTTTGGAGGAATGGTGTTGTCTCCCTGCAGTAGAGTTGTAATGTATGCACCAGTTTGCAGGAATCTTTGGGATGATTAATGCTCATCATTTTGGTCAAAAAGAGTAATTAAATAGTGTATAGCAAACATTCAAACTAATGTAGGACATTTGATTTTCACCCCCATTTTATTTCTATTTCCTTTACTTTTCCATTGAAAAGTATACATACCGTATTTATCTAAAAATATTAACAAGTAATATATTGCCTGCTAAAACAGTGAATCTACACTGACTCAGAGTTTAAAATGAAATCAGTAAAAGTACATTTCCTTTCTTTCGGTGTGAGCTCTATAAAATAAAGTTATTTTTATTGCCTGTATCTCAGGGCCTGCAGAATGAGTGAGGCTGTGAAAAGTTCTTCCGTCTTTAAAAGGTCTGCCGCACATTACAGAGAGAAATTCTGACAGAAAGTTTCCGTGTGTCAAAGTTCCATAAAAAAAGCTTTAATGGAGCTCTTTGACAGATAAGTGAAGAAGCAATATCCATTAGTAAGACGAGAAATTGGAGGAAGCATAATTATAATGCACAAGCACAGGCGTAGTTAATGTAGAGTGTGATATAGCACAGTCGATGTCGTGGGGTGTGATTGCACTTTCTGTCATATGTTTAAAACATCATGTATATTAGCATTCGGTGTGATGTATCACATTTAACTTTATGTGAAGGTGTTTAAGCTTGTGATTGCGATATGGCTAATTATTTTAATTACACATCTCACTTTCTTTTTGTGGACCTTTGGCTTAACCAGCTTGGTCAAAGTATTGCCACTAAAGCCTGTTGTACAACGGAGCTCGGATACGTTTTATTGCATTAATTTGTGATATTTGATGAATTGCACAATATCTTAGCTATTGTACATATTTTTGTTCTCTAGATTCTATCACCACAAGAATAAAAAAATGAATGAAAGTCAGTCAGACGAGTAACAAACACTTGTGTAAAATCACAGCTTATAACAAAAACAACAAAGACTACTTGAAAATGAATTGACAATGTATTTTTTCCTGTTTTCTGATGTTGTCACAGCTCTTTTTCTTCTACTCTGATGCATTCACTTAAAAAAAACATCTGCGTGACCATATCTATGAGGATATTTTAGATGTGTTAATGTGATTGCTAAAAATACATAACAAAAGTTATATTTTATGTGAGACATGAAGGAAGAGAAGTAGCAGGCACGATTTGCAAAGCTGCATATTTTTTCGTAGGCTTCCAGCACATAAGGTGGGGAGTCGCAATTTATTATCATTTGTCATTTTTCTTTCCTCCTCCTCCATCTAATAAAGAAGTTCTTACTTTGTCCTTTGATCTTTTTTTGAATTGCTGTGATCCCTGAGCCAATTCATGTGTGTAATTGTGTGTGTGTTAGTAAAAAACATATGTGTGTTAAGTGTTGCAGAATGATATTTGCAAAGAGTCCCCTCTGCCTGCTATTTTCCGCCTCCACCTTGTACATTATTTTCCTGTAATGGAACAACTTGTGCATTATGGCGGACGTAAAACATGCGACGGAAACACGCAGCGGCACAATTATGGTCCATTTGCAACAGGAACATAATGTGTTAAACCCTTTTAACATTTCAAGTACTGCATAGCTACACTTGCAGACACACACTGAGTGCTGAATTCAAGCCACAGGGCACCACACACAGTGAGACACAGTCAGGGTAATTCGCCCAGGATGCTGAACACCTGCCAGAGCCAGTGGGCAAGACTCCAGGAGATGTAGTGAGCTACTCTGAGAGCGTTGGAAGCATCTCTTTATGCCAGACTCCAGAGAGCCAACAGACACATACTGCCCACTCAGCGAGAGAGAGAGAGAGAGAGAGAGAGAGAGAGGGAGAGGGAGGCTGGGAGAGGGGAAAGTAAGGAAGGGAACTGAATTAAAGTGAGAGTATAGAGGAGACCTGAGTGGAAAAAGAGGTAGAAGGATCCTCTAATAGGCAGAAAGTAAGAATGAAAGAGCAATAGAAAAGGGAGCGAGACGAGTAAAAACACAATGTTTTCAACAACAATAGGGAGAGATTTGTGGGAGATGTTAGTGAGCCGGCGAGAGAGACAGCAGGAAGGAGAGAGAGAGAGAGAGCGCTAAAAGGGATTTAAACAAGTGAAAGAAAGAGGTGGAAAATTGAGAAAAATCTTGCGTTTGCAGAATCAGGGTCTTATTGGCTGGCTGGGGAGACGGGAAAGTGCAGGAATTACCTTGCAGCTATAAGCCTGTCCTACTGTAGCCCTGGACTCCCGAGTGTATGTGAGGACTCCCTGTGCAGCTCTCTCCTTGACTTGACTTTGACTTCACACACTGTGGTTTCAAATGGCTGTGGAGACTCGGCGAGCATCATTAATTCTCCACCAGTTACCTTTCATTCTCTACTTTTGATTATAAGTTGTATTAAAGGACTGATTTGTATATTTTTACGGAGGCATTAAGGTTTGATTTTTAGGAGAATGCTTTGTGTAAAATCAAAACTATTATTCTCATATGAAAGATGACTGCATCACGGCCAAAGTGGCATATTGTTTAATTAATTAATAAATTTTAGCTGGAAAAGATTAATATAATAATGATAGAATAATGATACCAATAATTAAAAAAAATGCTGTTAATTGAATCTGTTAATTGGCCAGGCTGATAATCAGCCGATCCCTAATCTGTACCACTTAAAAATTTTAATCAGCAAATGTTTTGAATACCTACCTAAACTGACTGTGTTCACTAAGCCCTCCTCCCTGTGTGTTACCTAAGCCTGTCTAAGTTTAAATCTGTAAGTTGTCTGTTCTCACACAGCACATATTGTCTGCACTTTACAATGACGACTGTGGCACCGTTCAGAATATGGTAATTATTTTAAACAGCGGGGTTTTGATTTCACACAGAGGCGCACAAAACGAATGCTGTTCCCTTCTAGCCGTTGACTTTTCAGCTGAATTTACAAGTGAAGCCAGCAGATATTATCCGCTGTAGCTAACTAGTTAATTAAACTAACATGAGCTCAATGGGAATATAACACAATAGGAACATTGTAAAAGTGGTTCTAAATATGCCCTTAATGAATACATTCAGGCCCCATCCACACGAAGACGAGCCCAGGCCAGGCCTAAACGCACAAATAGTTCATCAAACCCGTGTATCATCCACATGAAGCCGGCGTTTTGGGGGTCTGAAAACGATCATTTCTGAACCTAGGTCCCAGAGTGCAAAGATCTCAAAACGGCGTTTACTTGGCACCGTTGTTACGCCCTGTCCGCTTCTTTTTCTGACACGCTTGCGTCATAGCTCCACCTCTCGATAAATGACAGCAACAATGGCGCTGTACAGTGTTGCGTGTGTACTGCTGAAGCTAGTCACCCTATTATCGCTATTACAGCAAAATATACTTCTTCTGTTTACACCGTACACAGATTTCTGCGCATGCCTAAAGTCCCGCCGCCAGTTTCTGCTTGTTTCTGTTACGGCGTCATAGTGCCACCAACAGGCCTGCCATGTGTTTTACATCGTTTTCAGGCGTATCAATTCGTGTGGATGGACACATTTACTGAAACAGCTCCGTCTTTATGAAGAACGTTTTTGAAACTATAAGCGTTTTGGCTTTGTGTGGATAGGGCCTCAGTGTCACTATAGCTAGCTCTGATTACCTGGGGACCTCGAGTAATAATTAAGATCTTCTGTGATCATGATCTCATGTGAATCTGCCATTGGTCTTTTGGTTTTTGCAAGGTTTTTGTTTTGTTTGCACCGTAGGCTCATGTGGCTATCAAAAGAACTAAATCTTAAAGGATGTTTAGACGGATGACATGTGGCAGCATGCAGTTAGGAACATTTTGCTGTCTTTCAAGAGGCTCAGTGGGTATTATCTGGCAGCCTATTAATACCAGATTCACAAATATTGTCAGTAAATTCAAGTTAAGCAAAGACTTGCTCATCCCATGCGATTTAAATCACATGAGGTCCACAGGTGATGCTACTCTCATATAAATAGGGCTTTAGCATAACCCAGTGCACACTACTTACATGTAGAGAAATCTGAAGATTGCCAAACTACGTATGATTTTTGTATTGATCTGCTAAATTAGTAATAAGCTACTCATTTTTGTTTTACATTTTACATATTATCCTTTTTTGTGCACTCCGTTTTCCCTTTTTCTTTGTATGTCACACAAACATCTTCTTTGTCCGCAGGGATGCAGCCTGTTAAGGTGACAGATGCTGCAGTGCTCTGCCTCTAGCTGTTGATACTGTGTCTTGAGGACAAAAAAAAAAAACGATGTGAGAACCTGCGCTGAGTACTAACAAAACTCTGATGATTGAAATACCACCCTGTGTTGTTTTGCTCCTATATTTTATGCACAGTGAAGTTTTCTGCCTTTCCAGGCTTCAACTCTGGCACCATATGTTTAAAGCACATTTTTTTACGAGACTTTGTTTTAAGTTTTGTCAGACCCTCTGCGCTCTTCATCAGTCATCTGAGAGGAAAAGTGCCACTCTTGAATAATGAGATTACTTACAGAGTGCTCTTCGTAACATAACAATAAAGTTAATGCTGTTATAGAAAGAGGTATCCTCAGCATGAAACCATAAAGAAAATGTCTTTTCTCTGAAATACATTGCGAGACACGAAGGCATCAAATTCCCATTTTACTTCATCTGTCTCCCTCCAGGAGAGGTTTCTCAATTTTAATTCTTTGTACTCTTCGAGTGAAAAGAACTTGTGGCAATCAATAGAGTGGGAGACGTGTATCTTTTCTGTCATTCTGTATTAATTTAACTTATTGTAATATTCAAGAAGTAATTGACTGCCGCAGACTTGCACTGTGTAGACTATTCTAAAATAGCTGCTACTGGGAGCTGCTCTGGCAGGTTTTTGCAAAGATTACAGGTCAGGTAACATTACAGTTTTTTGGGTCTTTTCATAATAATCATCAGAACTTCCCCTCACATGCTATTTCTGAATCTTTTAGACTTGCTGCGTTCAAATTGGACTCCTTTGTTATCCTGAAAGATTTCCATGCCATTAAAAAAGACGTGCATCATCAGATGAATGTGAATCATTACAGCAGCTGTGATTACAGTCCACAGTGGCGTCGTAGGGATAGTTAACACTACAGGAAATTGTCACAGAAGATGCATCCCACTGCGCCGTAAAAACAGAAGAAGTCGGTGCAGATGCATTTACAGTTTCTGTTTCCTCCTGCCTTACACGGAGCTGTGGAGAGATGAGAAAAACATCTTTGTCTGCTTTGATATCTTTCTTGTCTGCTTGTCCTGGTTTTCTGCCTTTGTGTCTGTCTCACGATCTTGTGTATACTAAAAAAAAAAAAACGGCTTTGAAAGTCTGACAATTTAAAATGAAAAATCCGGCATTTCTATAAAAATCCTCTGTTTCAGTTTATTTCACGCTGGAGTAAAAGAGTAAGAAGTGCTTAAAATGTCTTCACTGTTTGGCACATGTAAATAATTTAGTTTGATTACATGTAATTATTGAGCTTTCAGTTTCATCTCAGTCTTCATCAGCAGATGGATTTTGATGTGGATCCTGCAATAAAACTACAGTTACCAATGTCAAAAATGACATGACATTTTGTTATTAGTTTTCACTTTCCTCACAGCAATATGGTTTGCATGTTTTGTGTTGTTACATTCTGTATCTTCAGGCCCAGAGCTCCAGGTGTGTGAGAATTTCATACTTCTCTGTTGTACCTGAGCTTCTTTTTAACATGAGAAATCAGAAGAGAAGTGTGTTTTCTGCCCTTTCATCTGTCCGCATCTTAATAAGGATTCATATTGCAAGATGGAGATGGAACAAAAGTGGAGAGGTGGCCTTGAGTTTGACGGAGATGTATCCTCATCTCACCTGTTATTTTTTTTAGTCTCAGGAGAATTTGCATAACAGAGGAGAGCAAGAGAGAAAAACTAAAAGAATGAGCTTTTTTTTAAACAGTAAGTGCTGCCTGCTCGTATGCTCAAGCATTTAGCAGGTTACGTAATCGGAGAGCATTCTAAGCCTTAAAATCTAAAATATAAAGGCATTTTGTTTTGGGTCTATAATTTAGCCAACTTGTTTATCTCTCAGCTTGAAGAATTAAACATACACACATCTTTGAGTGCTGGTTGTTTCCTTCAGAAGCTTGTCAGAGATGTGATGTAAATGTGTTAAAATGTAGGTTTTTCATCTGTCAGTGTTTTCGCGGTTTTCATCAGTGCAAATACTGAAACAACATTAGGTCTGTGTGGAAGAGTTTTCAGTGTGTCATATTCGCTGCTGTGGTTAAAGGAGAATACAATAAAGAGGGATCCACCAGGGGCCCTGCAATATCGTATTATCTGCAGCTGTGTGAGACGTAAAACCACATTATTGTCATTTATTTTTGCAATATGTTCAGACAAGACATATGAGGCTATGAGGTGCACCTGCACACTCTAATACCTGAGTCCTGTGAGAGAGCCCATCTTCGTGAAGCTTACAAAGCTCATTTTTTTAGCCGCTCCAGGGAGATGGAAATGTCAGTGGTTTGGTTGACCTCTTCAGTCCAGACTCCAGACTGAAATGTCTCAAAATACTGGTTTGCCATAAAATTTGGTTCAGACGATCATGCCTCTCTCTTGAGAAATATAATAATCTTGTTGAGCAAAACTCAGCAGCATAACTGAGGTGTTGAATGTTTTTAAGCGTCATACCTTCTAATGTTATCTGAAAGCTCCACTGTGCCTCAGTACAGCCTCGCTTGCATGAATATAGAGTCTTAGTTTTGTAGTTGACAGTGTGTCTAACAGATGGCATTTTCTCTTAAATGATTTGTGACATTACAGTTGGTGCATTTAATTTATCAATTTAAAGTTGTCTCAAATGTTGTGTACGTGTTACAATTGCACATAAATGTTCTGCATCATCTTACATAGCCAGATTGACAGTATCTTCACATCACTGTGTTGACAAAGGAGAATGGTCTAACTGTACCTGTTATCATTCTCCTATGGGGGAAAAACACTCTGGTTTGTTTGTATTTCTTCAAACCTATCACAATTGCCCTGGGCATCGTTAAGCCCGGGATGCAGTGATGGTGCCCCTACAAAATAATGTGCAGGGAAACTTGTTTTGCAAGCACTGTCGTATGAATAACTAATTCCCTGCAAAAGAAAAAAAACACAAACAAACAAGTAACAGATGCATGCTGACTGTTTGACTCAACTTTTACTCAGAAGACAAACAGAATTTGATTATCAGTGCTCTAGAGGTTGAGCCTGCTAGAACTTTAGCTCTGGAGGAGCTCACTGGACTCATTAAAACCACAGAAAATTTGCTAGTTGTGTGTGGCTCTTGCAGAAATGTAGTAAACAAATATCACAGAATCTCATGTTAAGTGAAACGGACTGGGACTTTGGTCAAGTCAGTTCCTTGGAGATTGCTGGTATTGTTTCCCAGAAATAAGTGGATTTTAAAGAGGGTAACATAAAAGTACTGGAAGGGGAGGACAATGCAACGTGAAATATGTGGCCAATGACAGGTGTATACCCATAGTCAGTGTTGTTTTCGTCAACTATGACGATGACGAAATGATTTCGTTGACGCCCCTTTTTTTCATGACTATAACGAGACGGTGACGAGCTAAACATGGCTCTTTATTGACGAAAACATGACGAATTTTGTGTGAGTTTTCGTTGACGAGACGAGACTGGACGAAAATGTTAGTGGGTGCGGGTGCGCCGCGGCGCGTCGGCAGTGACGCGCACTCAGCACAGTACTGAAGAGCGAAAATAATCTAGTCTGCGGCGCTACTGCTCATTTCATTTGAATAATTTGCGGTGGCGGAGCCCAACTCCGAGGGAGCTCCGGAGCGCCGGCCCACTTTAACCCCTGGTCACGCCCACCACCTGGCATGCAGCGCACATTCTGCACAACACACTGGTCACTAGTCACACACACACAGACACGCAATTAAGTTTATTAATTCATTGATGGACCATGGTGGCAGTGTCAACTATAGAGATAAAAGGTTTCTGCCCAACAGCAATGAAGAGCATCAGGCAGCATTGCATCTCCATCAATGGGAAAGTCTAGACTAGAGCTCAGTCTGGTGAGGAATCTGGTTATTATGCAAAGTGTTAAGGTTAACTGTTGTTTTATGAAATGCAACACTTGATACAACCTGTCAACCTTGATTCCAATTTCCAATACTTATTGACATAAATTAATTTGTTAAAAGAC
>OMNN01019184.1:7840-29431 GCA_900302755.1 Chromis chromis
GGACCATTTGAAATGCTATGAAAGTTTATTGGACATAGCATTTTAAATGAAAATATCAAATATTAAGTATAGAAATAGTCAAAATCCATCATTAACATCTCTAACACAATGTCTGACCATTTTTTGTCACTTGTTTACATCATTTCTATTCAAAAGAAACCTATTGGTCAAAAAACATTAAACTATAAATCAAAATATATCATGGATATGAATATTCTTGGGTTAACTATAATTATTATTAGTGTTATTTTCTTTTTCCAGCTCTTTGTTTTTTTGTGCTGCAGGGAACTCCAGTTTATATTCGACCAGCAGGCAGCTGGAAGCATCGGTGCTTCAGTTAGTTTGCCAAAATTACATTAAACCAAAACACACAGACTTCTCTATGGATAATCAACTTTAAAAATTTTTTATTTTACCTACATGCTGTTCATCCTTCAACAGTGTAGGTGGTTGTTGATTTCATAGTTAATCTGACAAAGTAACTGTAGGTGCAGTGGAGTAAAAAGTACAATATTTCCCTCTGAAATGTAGTGAAGTGGAAGTATAACGTAGTAAAAAATGAAAAAGTACATCAAAATTGTACTTAAGTGAATTTCCCTCCACCACTACTAGCTAATTATTCCGAGTTTTACCTGACAGCAGTTGATCTGTGTGACGTGACTGAAGCTCGCTGAGTAAATATGATCTCTGGTTTCTGGTTGATCTCAGGATCTGAAGACATCTCGAGGTTTGCATGAAGAGATGAAGAAAGCAGCCGACAGCAACGTTAAACAGGTGATAAACCCAAACATTGGAGCTTTTCTGCTTGATTTACTCTTTCTTTGAATTCACTCTTTACGTCTCTGTTGTGCTGCAGGTCATTGACTGGGTGCTGGAGAAGACCTCAGAGAAGTGAAGGAGATAATGAAGAATCAGTGGGAATAAAGACTGTTTGTTTTTAAGAGGATTTTGCATCACCAAAGTGCATCTTCTGTCACATTTTAACACATTCATGAATGTTTGATTCTCGAAGCCTTTCTTCTTGGTCTTAAACTGTTACACTAAGCCTGTTTTAATTAACTTAATCCTTTATTGAATTTGTTTTCCTTTTGAGGAGATCGTATAGCGTTTTACCAGTTTAAGCTGCTTTTGTTTGTTTGTTCAATCAGCCTGATAAACTGCAGAGTCTGAAACAGAAAAACAAACTGAGTTCACTCTGCAGAGGCCACAGGAGCCTCCATGTTGGCTTTAGTTCTCTTTTCTTTGTTGTGGTTTTCAAACGTGATTTTAAATCTTTCATCCTCCTTTGTTTTTTTTATTGTACATATTTTATCTTTTGTCATTTCCTGTTTTCAACACAATAAATATATTTGGTCTGATGTTCTGCAGAGTGAACCTCCACCTGAGCAGGTTTCTGAAGCAAACACAGTGTCTGAGTGGAGATGAAGTGTGGGTGTGTGCTGTCGAGGAAATATGTAATTTATTATCTCTTCTGACAGCTAATGGTCCGTCTGGAAGGTAGCTGCTGTTCAGACGGTGACAAAAAGCCAAGAGCGCCACAGCACATTATGCAGCTCTGATGATAACTGACAATCAGATTGTTCCTGTTTGTTCTCAGAAACCAACATTCATCATTCATCACTGCGACAGAATGCAATGATTGTGTCCAACACTGAGACTTTCTTTTTTTAAACAGCAGCACAGCACAGGTTTCTGGAAACAAAAAGGCTCAGTTTGTTCCCAAGGTAACACAAAATAATCACCCTCTTTGTGAACTTCACAACATACTGCCTTTGACCGGGTTGAATATGTCGCCTGGTTTGAATTTAACAGAACCTTTGAGGTTTTTTAAAGAGAAATTCAGAGCAACATCACTCCTCCAGCAACTTTAATAAGTAAATTCTCTGAACGACAGAATGTGTCTCCAGAAATCTGTGCCACCCTGGAGGAGGACTGAGTCTCATCAAAAACAAAAGGTGACAAAGTACTGAAAAAGTGAGATTTGATTCTGAGTCATGAAGGTTGTTCTGAAAAGGGCCTGAAAAAAGCTGTTAGAAGTAATGCAATTTCTGTAAGGTGATATTGATTTGGATCGTTTCACATTTAAGTGTCAGAAATACTTGTGTTTTAATGCTTGGTATGTGTATTATTACCTATTAAGGCCAAATAGTCATTTGTTTTGTCATGTAGAAGTCCATGAGCTCTCATATACAGTATAATAAGCCTTTTTATGTGACCCTCGCCCATTAAATACCTGGAACAGTTGCTAACGTTATGTTTTTCTTCATTTTTTTTGATGGAAATCATGAGTTAGTTCCAGTTGAAACAACATAAGATAAGGACATGTAAGACATTTATATAAAAATGTTGTTCTGCTCTGCTTAGATTCACACTGTGTCCTTGTGTTTCTGTCTTTTGGCTGCAGGTTCTGGGTCAGTCTTCTGTTGTTCACCAGTTTGAACCATTTGTTTCCAGAAAGCTTCAAAGTAAGTTTCATCCCTGCGAAATAAATAAAAAAAAAGCTTCAACTAAATCCACAGCTAAAGCTAAATCATGCGCATACTAACCGATTAAAACGTGTAACACATCTGTATTTACATGCATTTTTATATTTTCTATTTACTTTTTGGTGACAATAATACAAAGTCTTTGAATTGCTTTTTGTGGTTGGTCAGAACTACTTGGTTAGATGTGGTTGAATTGGAGGTGGTTGTGCTGTTGAAATTAATCTGTATTGGAAAAATGGCTCAACAATCAACAATGGCTCTGCAAAAATGTTCATGTCGTAAAACAGTTTCTGGATGTAACTCCAGCTCCGAGTGTGTCTGTAGCTCTGTAATGAGCTTCTCTATCGGTTGTATAGTTCATACAGATTTATGCCAATACTATGCAATTTGGTACCTATAGACAAATTTTACATTTTTGCATAGTGTAAAAAGTTATCAATTTATGATTTTGTTGTAAGATCAAACTTTATTTACCCTGAAGGAAATTCTTGTAAACATTCTGACAACACTGAAAACCATTTTATATTATCAGTGATGGCAATATGATTGTTATAATGTAAGTAAACAGAAAAATGTAGTCAGTGACACTTTGTTCAAGATCTGCTGCTACTTTCACATGAGCTGATATCCAAGAATCAACTTCTGATTGTGTTTTTAATAGCAAGGATACAGAGTTAAGTATTAAAGTTAATCTGAACAGCAGAATCTGACGTGTGTTTTTGTGGGAACAAACCTTCACATAATAAATGTTATCTGCATGTTCTGGTTGTATCGCAGTGCAGCAGCAGAGCAGATAAAACCGTTTACATTGTTCCTCCTACATGTGCATGAGACAAACTGCTGGTAGAAAATGACCAGAAAAGGAAACACTTTGAGCAGAGCAGGAGCCACTTATCACCAGTCCTTGGGATAATGTGATAAGAGGAATTAAAACATGTTTTCTTTCTGTGTTAGTCAAACAAGTCAGATGTGTAACAGTTTGAAACAGAACCACCGAGCTGGAGGGTTTCTGTGGAACAACAAATCCACGGTTAAATATTAAACCTGCAGGACCTGCTGTAGTGTTGTGGGTTCTTGGTTTGAGTTTCAGGAGCCTGAATGATTTACAGACGTGTTCTGTGGGAACATTAAATGAATCAGATGAGACGAGTCGGCCATCTGTTGCTGCTTGTTGAACATATAAATAAATGTTATTAATGGCCGTGAGATGTTCTCGTTCCAGAGACTTAAAAATGAAGAAAGATGTGAGGAACAGACTGAATCAGATTTATGTAACTGAGGAGGTGAGAGATCTGCTTATTTCTCAACTGTTTCATGATGAAAAACTCACGGAGGAAATTGTTCCACCTTCCACTTTGCAGAAAAATGTCTCAATGTGTGATAATGCAGCTCCATCACAATGCAACTATTCAGACATGAAATCTGCAATCAAAGCTTCACTCCCACTTTTCTTTGTGCTGTTAAAAGATAAATGTCCTGTGATGAATGTGCAAATGACTGTCATTTATAAATACCAGAGCAGTGGATAAGACCTATAATATTGTCCATGTGGAGGGTTAACGGATTGAATATATACTCACTGGCCACTTTATTAGGTACACCTGTTAAATTGCTTGTTAACACAAATAGCTAATCAGCCAATCACATGGCCACAACTCAATGCATTTAGGCATGTAGACGTGGTCAAGACAACTTGCCGAAGTTCAAACCGAGCATCAGAATGGGGAAGAAAGGGGATTTAAGTGACTTTGAACGTGGCATGGTTGTTGGTACCAGACGGTCTGGTCTGAGCATTTCAGAAACTGCTGATCTACTGGGATTTTCACGCACAACCATCTCTAGGGTTTACAGAGAATGGTCCAAAAAAGAGGAAATATCCAGTGATGTGAGAGGTCAGAGGAAAATGGGCAGACTGGATTGAAATTCAATTCTAATAGCATTGCCTGCCTGTTCCCTCCCCTGTTCGTCTTGTCTCGTCCTGTCTAGCCTTTGTTTCCCCCTCCCTGGCTCATAATAGGGAAATCTAATAAAGAATGTCAGCTTAGCTTCCAGGGATGGCCGGTGATGGTCACACACACGCACTAAGTATGAAAATATTTGGCTGCAAGACTAAAATATGCATCAATCTCATAAAAAGTTGACACTCCTTTTGTGGTGTTAAACGATGAGAAAAAATGAAAGGCAACAGTAACTCAAATAACCACTTGTTACAACCAAGGAATGCAGAATACCATCTCTGAACACGTCCAACCTTGAAGAAGATGGGCTACAGCAGCAGACCACACCAGGTGCCACTCTTGTCAGCTAAGAACAGGAACCTGAGGCTACAATTCGCACAGGCTCACCAAAATTGGACAAGAGAAGATTGGAAAAATTTGCATCATGGATGTGCAGCTGACAAATCTGCAGCAACTGTGTGATTCTATTATGTTAATATGGACCAAAATCTCTGAGGAAAGTTTTCAACACCTTGTTGAAAGTATGCCACAAAGAATTAAGGCAGTTCTGAAGGCAAAAGGTAAGGTAAGGTGTACCTAATAAAGTAGCCGGTGAGTGTATGTGACTCGTGGATCTATTAATTCCTGTGATTTCTGATGTGTTTGTGAAACTCCACCTTCAATTTTTTTAATCTAGAATTTGCCTCGAGAGACCACAGTGTGTGCCAAGAAGCTGGAAAAGCAAATTGACCATGTTGACGACCAATTGTGTGTAAGTATAATTACTAAGAAACTAGGTTAGTCCATGCATAGTGGTTCATACGTCTTTTAATAAAATAATCCACAAACCATGCTTCAAACCAGGCAGGCCAGCCTGACATCATTTTTGATCCTGTTTTTTGCGCTAATGCTCCATGTGCACATCTTATAAAACCATACAGTAAAGTACTGATAAAAGTTGCTTCTTTTCCATGTAAAATGCAGTTTGTATTCATCCTTAAAGGGATGTATTTGCTCAAACACTATTTTATGGAACTACAGACACCAAATGAAACTGAATGGTTCCACTGGGGGTCATGTGATGTAAATTTGAATAGAATATTTAGAAGAATATTTGCCTAGAAGGTATTAAAACAACAAAAACATGTCCACAAGGAATTGCCAGGCCAGTGTTAAACTTTCTACATCTGCAAGTACAAGAGTCATTTCCCTAAACTCTGAAAGCGAAATCAATTGTAGTAATTTATTTATAAGTGTAATCATCTGTTAGTGGATAGTTTCTTACAGAATGTTTACATGTTTTCAGGATAGTTTGAACTCTGGTTTCATGTGTGTGTTGTAAACTAGACTCCTGGTTCTTCAGGGAGATTCCTTCTCATGTCCAGGAAATGGGTTAGTAGAAAGTAGGACGCAGAGTTTCTTACGTGGTATGAAAACCGTATTATGAGGTTTAATTTATTTAATGTGAATGTGCCAGTAGGAAAAGAGTTTTGTGTTCACTGGTGTGTTATAAATGAGGAATATGGAATAAATGTAGCAACAATGCAGCAAAGTGTTTGTTTTATTTTTTAAGGTAGTTAGAGTCTAAGTGTATATCTGTCTGCTGGTCAACAGTAGTGTTTGCATGGAAACTACATTACAGGACATGAGTGGGACTGGACTGGACTGGACTGGGGTCTCCCAACAGATTGGAAAAGCAGTATAGTTACAACAACTGAGCATCCGTGGTGTCTGCAAGGGAATCTAGTTGATGTTTAGGTTGGTCTGGGTGTTACGGTTCATACCAGGGGATTTGGATGGTGTTGGTCTGATATACGAGCCTCACAGGTTGAGGAATGAAGCTGCTGCAGAACCCGTCTGATCCTCTGGTTCATCCTGTCAGAAGGTAGGAGGATGAAGAAGATGTGGCTTCATCATGGTGCACTGAGCTTCATTCATCTGTTGTATGGAGGAGACAGAAGTACTGATGATCTTCTCTGTTCTCACCGTCCATTATTTGGTCTTCATGGTCTTGATGCTCCGAGTGGTTCCTCTGTAGAAGGTGAGGGGGTTTGATGGAAGGAGGCAACTAAAAAAAGCTAAGCTGCCTTATAACAGTCTGAATGTACCAATGAGACCTGGAAATACTGTCACTTTCTACACTGTAATCAAAAGAACCTGCTGTAGTCTTTAAGCAGCCAGCTGATGTTTAACCTCATGTATGTGAATCACTGTTAGCATGATGATTGATTCTGTCCTGTAAGGAGCTGAACAGAGTCCCAGGAGACCCGGTCTGACCTTCTGCTGCGTTTGTACATTTATACAGCAGTAATAGACTATAGGACTCTGACAGTCACTGTTCATGTGTGTTTAATTTTAAACATCAGTTTGTGTAGGTGGCTGATTTTAAACGGGTGCATTGGAGTGTGACGGAGCTCATTTTGGCTGCAAAAACAGTAATTCAAAGAAACATGTCACCAAATGAGACTTAAAGTGGAGCCATTTAGCTGAAATTACAGTCTGATTTCTGTCCAACAAACATAGTCTGTAATAAAACTTTATTCTGAATTCTGTACCAACCATGACCAGACAACATGTCTCCACCACTGACACACAGCTCAGAGAAACTTTACTTCTCTTTTTAATAAGATCTTGTGTTTGTTTTTTAAAAGAAAGTATCTGACTTTGGTAAATATGTTTGTTTTATTGATGAGAGTTGGATGAGAAGACAGAGTCTGCTCTCCAATAGCATCTCATAAAATCCAGCTCAGTTTGACAGTGTTTTGATCCAGAGAATGAAAATGAGGTTTTCTGTAGATTGAGTCAGAATAAATTAACCACATGACTGGAGTAACACACAACAACATTCTGCACAGGCATGTGGCAAAAAGAAAGACACTGTTAAAAAGAAGCTCAAATTAAATATTCAATATTGTTTACCAGAGGAGATGTTAGAGATTCTGAAGTCAACTAGAAGAAGGTTCTTTGGTGTCATGATACCAAAATTGAGCTTTTTGGTCATCAGAATAGATGTCATGTTTGGCACTAAACAATAAACATCATCACATGGTGGCATCATGATGTGAAGAATGGTGGTGCAGCATCATTATGTGTAGCATGGTGGTGGCAGCATCATGGTGTTTGCAAAGAAAAATCAGGACTTTTTTTTTAGTTTTATATTTTTAGCTAATTTAAATTACTTTGTAGGAATGTGTTTTCACTTTAACATGAAAGAGTCTTTTTAGTGGGTGGTAATACTTTATATAGGCACTTTACCTTTAATCAAAAAAGTATAATTTGAAGTTATTTTGGTGGGCCCTTTATGCCTGCATGTTCAGTATTAACTCTTCTTTTAGCTTTGTTTTGGTCTGAACTCTTAAAGGAAAAGTCTGGTTTTCTAGCTGCTAAATTCTGCTGATCTGCTGCTACAAACACTTCACATCACACATCGCAGTTTAATTAAATTGTTGATATAAAGATTCATTAGTGCAGTTTTAAAGTAGAGCTTGAATAAACTGTCTTTTCTTTAACATAAATAGTTGAACTTTTGTCTGGGATTTTCCACATTAACTCATGCTAAGTTTCACAAAGCTGCTTTTGAAGCACATTACTGCTCTCTATCCCACTCAGAGGTTCTTTTCATCTTTGGGGAAGTCTACCTGTCTTCCATTTGTTAACAAATATGAACTAGAATACTAATCATAAACGAGTCCTTCATGTGGATTCTGCATGAACCCTGCTGCTCCTGTTGTCAGTAGAGGGAGATCCTGTAACAAGCTGAAGCTCTGCTGATCATCACATCATGTTCCTGTGCTGTTTAAAGTAGACGGGTTCAAACTCCTGTTTTCATGACAGCATCTTATACCTGTGGGATCCTCTGACGTGCAAGAAAGCAAAGCACATGCTCAATGCTCTTCTGTGCTCAGGTTCACAGTACAGAGAACATATTTGTGTTGGTGTGATGGAGATGGGAGCAGTCAGGGGGAATGGAGGCTCCTGAATCCTCAAACATTCCTTTGTTTTACACTCATGCTCGCCTTCCTCACCCCTCATCACTTTTATCATCATGTTCCCACAGATTAGTACTTTGTGTGAGAAAGAGGAAGATCCAGGAACACAGTAAGGTTGTGTACAGTCGTGTTGTTGTGGTTTCATGAGCTGAGGCAGTGAATGTGTATAGGTTAGATGTGGGCGTTTGTTTTTGAGATTAACGGAGCTTGAAGTTGCAGCCGTGGTTAAGTGGGAGGGTCAGAGCAGAACATCAGCTACAAACATGCCTCTGTCTGCCCTCAGATGTAGTAATACTCCTGCTACTGTGTGTACATGTTGTGTACTGTGTGTACATGTTTCAGGGAAGGTTACTCATCCTGACTATTACCAGATAATAACAGGGACGGTGAGGAGATGACCCAGATTCTTTCTCCTGCAGCACCAACAAACTGCTTTTGTCTCCTAAATTCATTCCTTATCCAGTCTGACTTAAAGCTACATTATGCAGCTATTTTTTCTTCAAATAACAGCTTCACATTCATTTTCGTGCTACACTGACTTGTAATAAGGAGTCTTTAATTCCCTCCAAACTCTTCTGCTGGAACTCTAACTTTTCCAGAGAAAAGTGCTTCATGACACTGTGTCATCCATCAACTAGCTCTAACATTCATCTTCATTTCAGTTCAAACTTTTCCTTCATCTTCATCAAGGAATGAATTGGAAACTATTAAATATCGGCAGCAATTGATGACTCCATGGTTAGTAACCAAATTTCTTATCTATGTTGTGTTGGAAAATAAAGTCAGTGAGAGATAGAACTGTCCTTAGAGGTTAAAGGAAGCATTGATTATTCCTTTTATCTTGTTATTTTTCCACTACAGTTTCATAAATGATCCTGTTAATTATCGTGCACCTAAAATGACTCTATGAACCATAAACTGTATAAAAAGATGATAAGATATGTTATTACATCATTCTGACTGCTTCAAACTTAATTTAAGAATATTAAGAGGATAATATATATATTAAACTGAGGGGAATTAACAATATCTTGAACTACAATTATGACTATTTAGAAATAAACTGCAAGTATCTAAAACTGAAATTAGAACTCGTTATAATTCAGCTGCAGATATCAGCAAATCACATCACAGATATCTGCAGCTGAATTGTAGATATCTGTAATAAGATACCTCATATACATGAGTGATAAAAGTGATTTCATATGTCCTAAAAGGAATGACATTATAAAGAAAGAACTGAATTATGGATATCTGCAATACGTATCCGTCTAGCTATTAAATGTTAAAACGTCTGGCTACGGGTGAATCTGAACTTGAGGACATTTTGTACAACGGTACGGAAGTTTTACTTTAAATAAGACCATAATTCACAAAATAAACACCACACTGTATTCAGACATACCTGAAACTATTATTAAGACCATAAACACATTTTCAGACTCCAAGGCTACGTCTAATTTGTGCACACAGTTTAAGCTTTGAGCACAGTTAAGATGAATCATTTCTTAGTCTTGGATATTTTTTTTCCTTGAATATTTGTACTTTTTGACATAATGATGTTGTTTGTTCATTTAGTACGAGAAAAGATTTTGAGAATAAAAATGAACTTGTGAGTTTGGCAACATTTTGTTGAGTAACTTTTCCCGAATCCTGATTAACTTTATCCCAAACTTTAATGTAGTTCAGTAACATCTGCTAGCGGCTCCCACACAGTGAGTTCTGAACAGGCTTCTTGCAGCCACCTGCGACATATTCTTCATTTCTCTTTCTTCGTCATTATTTTCTTCCTGCTGTCTCTTCTGTTTGGGCTGATTCTCACAAAATCCACATTTCAGAATCACCTTTAGTAGCAATTAATAAACTACTGGACAAAATCCACATAAACATGGGAATAATTCTCAAAACTCTGGAAATAAATTATTATCATTATTTTTATTGTAGAGTGTGTGTTGTCCAGATGGAACCTTGTGGTGTCCAGAGTGGTGACAGTCCTGTTTTTGTCCTGAAAAAAAAAAAAAAAAATCTGGTCACTTTATGGCTGAATTTCCTTCTCTTGTTGGAGGAATGAGTCATGATCAGAGCAAATGATTTCATCTCATTTCACTGTCCAGATTGAATTTGTGTCCCTCTGTGAGTTTAGTTCATTTAGTTTCTGGGAGCTGCAGGTTGAACTGGAATAATGTCGTTTCAGATAATCTTCCCTCCTGTATTGTTCCTATAAGAGAGATTGTTGCTGATCATAAAATCATTCAGTAGCATTGATACGTTTATGTCCAACTAAATGGATTCCCTGCTAGTTATTACTGTTGTCTGATAGCTTTTCTGTTCAAAGGAGTAGAGATTCAATATCTGGTCATTCAAACAATCACCAGGAACTCAGATGGAGCTTCTGTCGCTCTTTATAATGAAAGGATGGTTGAAAAACACCACTTAAGGCGAATTCTCTCCTTCAGTTGAGCATCAACAGCTGGAGAAACTCCCTCCTCATCAGCCGACCGCCCCCCAAATCATGAAAAGACGCTGAATGTCACCTTTAAGCCCCTTTACACCTGATTAATCTGCTACTGATCCAGTTTAGTGAGTGTAGAAAGATTTTAACATTTAGAAAAGTTAGACAATGTCAGACTACAGAATACACCAGTTTACTTTGGTAATAATCTAAATAAAAACATGCTTTTCAGCTGCCAAAAATACAGAATGACACCAGAGTTCCACACAGTAATCAGCCTTAAACAGAATCCAACATGAAAGTTATTTGATTTATAAAGATGAAAGTAGAAAGCAGTGATCAGTAGCTTCATCATTCCTGCAGTATTGCGTCCATTAAATCCAGTGTTTCGTTGAAGGCCGATGTGCAGCCTCTCAAACTGATCCGACTTTTCATGATGTTAAAGATGTTGAGTTTTGGTCTCATGAAGAGACTCAGCCCTGACATCTGGGGACACATTATTATTTTTATTTTCCTTTATTTAACCAGGTGAGTCAATTGAGAACCAATTCTCATTTACAATGAGGAGGTTGATGATGTTCACCAGGACTAATCAGCTCAAAACAACATTAGTTAAACAATATTAGTTGATCTAAGTGGTCCCTCGAAATATTAAGCAAAGATGGTCCTTTATAAAATACCTGGAAAGAAAAACCTTGAGAAAAAAAATGAGTTTTACAAATAGACAAACAGTTTGATAGAAAACAGCTGGAAGTTCATCCAGGCTTCTCTCATTCAGAGTAAAGGCTGTCTGTGTTTTCTATTCATAACCTCATTGTTCCACTTGTGTGACGCATTTGTCTTGAATACTCGTATAATTAACCAATCATTCAGTAATGTACAGTAAGTTTTGAGCATCTGGTGTCAGAGGAAGATGATGAAGATGAATTTACTGTAGAAGTATTTTTTTACACACTGACAACTAAAACTGAAATGTATGAAGATGATGGAGGAAGAGTGAATTTTATTCCCTTTAAAGAAAGTGTGAACAGCTCAGTTAACTTGAGGTTTGTCAGTAGGTTGAATGTGACCATTAAGGAGGTTTCCTCAAACCAGTTTAAAGATGGTTCCAGTGAAGGAAACAATGAGAGACATGCAGGAGGTAGATTAGAAAATATTTCAGACATTACTAGTCTACCAATAAATGCACAAACATCCATTTACAAACCTTCTTCTATCCATGTAGAAGAATTCAATTTTAGTGTAAGAAAACAGTAAGAACTCTGCATCCTACATACTGTATAGCAGTCTAAATGAAGATATAGAAAAATATGAACATTTTGTAGTATTTCATTAATGATGATAGCAGTGTCGTCCCTCTGTTCTCTGCATGTGGATGAATATAAAATATTTAATTCAGATGTTCAGGAGCATGATGGAGGTATATCAATAAGAAGGAACAGATCTCTGGAGATGGTCAGATACATGGACCACCTTTGATCTAAACAGGTTAAAGAGATCCTGCTATTGCACCAGAATATTGTTTGTACATCCACTTATGTCTGTGCAAAGAGTATTTAAACATCCATCTATTATCTTCAGCTTATCCAGAGTCTACAGAAGCAGCAGGATAAGAGGATCATTCCAGACGTCTCTCTCGTCAGCAACTCTTTCCAGTTCCTCCAAGGTGTTCAAAGACCAGATGAGATATGTAATCCCTCAAGCCAGTTCTGGTTCCACCCTGATGTCTCCTCCCAGTTTAATGTCCCCACAGAACCTCCAAAGGAAGATGTCCAGGAGGTGTCCTAATAAGATGCTAGAACCTCCTCAGCTGGATCCTTTAGACACAAATGAGCAGCAACTTTACTCTGAGCTCCTCACCTGATCTCTGAGGCTGAGCTGCGTTTATCTGTGATCTCATTCTTCTGGTCACTACCCAGAGCTCCTGACCACTGGTGAGGGATGGAGGAACGTAGACCAGCTGGTAAATAAAGAGTTTTACCTTCTGGCTCTGCTCCATCTTCACCACAACAGTCTGGTACAACGCCTGATGCTCCACCAGTCCATCCGTCCATGTCATGCTTCTTAAGATCCCAAGATACTTAAACGCTGTTGCTTGGTGCAGCATCTAACCTCCAATCCAGAGGGAGAAATCCACTGGTTTCCTTGGACTTGGGGGTGCAGACTGTAATCCCGGCTGTAAACCGACTTAGTGCAACTTGAAGATCACGATCTGATGAGGCAACTAAATCACATTATCTACAAAAAGAAGAGACGCAACTGTGAGGCTCCCTGACGCCTCATCATCAAGATCCAGTCCATGAACATCACAAACAGGATCCAAGACCTGCTAGAAACATGTTTGATTTTTTGCCAATAAGACAAACACAGATTTGTTTGTATTTTTAAAGTAATAATTCATTTGAATTAATAAGCAAATTAAAAGACTAAGTTAAATGGTAAAAGTGTCATTTGGAGGAGCTTTTTATAACAAAACAAAAAAACACTGATGAACTGATGCAGCACTGAATGGCATAAACACAAAGTTGTAAAGTGGAGCTATTAGCAGCTTAATATTCACCGAGGAGGTGATGGAGACCAACCACAGAATGAAAACTGTAATTAAACTGATGGTTTATCAAAAGCCTCTGATGACTGTAAATAAAAGATTGTTTGCAAACGTTTAACACGGTGATAATACAGTCTGGCTATAATTATTATCTACAGGTAGTTGAACTAGCTAATTATGGAAGAACAAAACTGTGATTTATACTATTGTTGTGCTCTGAAAGGGTCTAACTGTGTGGGTCAAACACCAGCAGCTCAGAAAACACTTAAACCAGTGAAAAGTGCTTTAATTTCCTGTATAGATAGAATGTGACAGATTTTTAGGTCTGAATTTGAAGGTGATTGAAGAATTTGACTCACTGTAGATGTCTGGATCCATGTAAAAGGGACTCTGCATTGTGAAATTATTGTGGTAAACAACACTAAGAGCAAGAATTAATGTACCTGGACTCATAAAGGCCTAAAGTTATGCTGTGCATCACACATATTTAGACATATCTGAAGTTATTTGGTCCTAAACACCTCAGAAACACACTGTCCAGATAGTTACTCTGATAGAGTTATTGCCTCAGCCTCCAGTTCTACTGTAAAGAACCTTGGAGTTATTTTTATATAGAGATATTTCCTTTAACTCACACATAGAAGAAATCTCTACAATGGCCTTCTTTCACCTGTATGATATTGTCACTGTATAATCAGGAACATCGTGTCTCAGAGTGATGCTGAGAAACTAGTCTATGCATTTATAACTTCTAAGCTGGACTATTGTAAGTCATTATTATCATGATGTCCCAATAATTCTCTTAAAAACCTCCTGACATGACTATGCTGAGAATTGGTGCTATGAAAAAAAACTGAATTGAACGTCTCATCCACCTTGTGAAAAACAACTCAGCTTTTCCTCCCAACAAATCACCTGTAAATGTTCAGTTCTCTAGTAAGTTGGACTTGTTTTGACTTTGGTCTTTTTCTCTCTGCCCAACTTTGCTCTTTACTTCACTCATGCAGTTTTACAGGTCACATAGCTGTATACAGCCTGAACCCATCAGCAGTGAGGACCTGTGAGGACCTGCCACAGCAGAGGAATGCAACCAGAGCCGGAGCCAAGAGAAAAGCTTTTCATTCAGCCTCCCACACAAACAAACAGCTCAGTGGAATGTATTTGCATGTCAGTGACAGAACGACCCACTGTGGACACAAACGCACACAGTTTATGTCTGATTGCTAATTGATTGGCTCCTTTCCAGGCCTTTAAAATGAAAAGCTGACGATCAATACGAGCCCTTCAGTCTCTATTAGTGAGCTGCAGGTTCGTGTGTTGAAACTTCAGCAGTAACTGTGTTTTCTGTCTCAGTGGGAAAGTCGACTTGCAGAGTTTCTGTTTGTTTTTTCTCTCACATGATGCAACAGTTGCTTTCTGCAGACACTCATCGTCCCACTGAGGCTCGACTCGACACGAAACAGGAGGAACGGTGGGAAAATCTGCTGCTGAACAATGTCAACCAGTAAACAGTGTCAGGAGTTAGTGCTGTGTTCGAGCTCCAAACCATGAATGTGTCTGCAGACAGGAAGGACTTCAGCTCATCAATGTCAGGAGTTATGCTTCTGTTCAGAGCAGCTATAACTCTTCTCCTGCTCAATAAGATGCTTCACAAATCAGGCTGAACTCTCACTAATGTGCAGTAAATTACCACGTCACTTTTCACCCCTACAACATAAAACGCTGCTGGATGTGTTTCTACTATTAATATGATATTAAAAATGAACTGGAGCCAGAATCATTAGCAAACAAGTCATTTACATTTTTATTTGACAGAAGTGTTGATTTGCAGTTAATGAGAAGTGAGGACAATAAAAACAGACATCATGTCACTGCTGTTCAATACATGATTTATGTGCACCGTTGGATTAAAAACTAAGCTTTTCATTCAGAGTGACAGTACAGTAGCTGCCGAAGGCATCAGAGTTTCTACATATCAAAGCAGCTTCAGAGCTTCTCTCCTCTGGATTCTCTGCTATCGTTTAGTATCAACAAACAGATTTTCTTCTACAGTGTCGAAGGATTACGAAGCGTAAATCATTGTTCACAGTGTAAAATGGAAACGTCTCAATGTGTTGATGAGATAAAGAAGAAGAAAAACAAATTACTGCTGGCTGAGTGTTTCTGCACCTGGAACCCAAAGCGATGCAGCCGTCAGAGCTTCATCCTGCCACTATTTAAAAACTCCAACATTTATTCCTTCAGTCATCTGAAGGCACGAGGAGAAACCAGACGGAGTCCAGACAGACCTGACCAGCTGCTGCAGGAATGAACACTGAAGGCTGCTGACGTGTTTGTGGCGTCATTTGATCGAGTTTCAAAACGAACACAGACTTTCTAGAATCACTCCTGGCAGATATTTCCTCAGTTATCTGTAAATCGTCTCCCTTTAAATGAAGATGGAAGCAGCGAACAGCATCATCCTGTCTGATTATTCTGGAGAGAAACGGTTCAACATTCTGGGAAATGTGCTGACTGGAGTTCTTGCTGAGATTTAAATGAAGAGATGAGCTCTTATATCTGCTTTATAAATATGAAGCCACAGCCAGCTGCTCAGTTAAACGCTGGAATCAGGAGAACAGCTTATCCACCTCTAGACTCACTAATTAACACATTGTCTCACTTGTTTAGCCCCAAACTATTCATATCCACAGCAAAGTTTATTTTATAATGATTCTTTATTTGACCTGCAGTTTTCTTCCAACTGGAAATGACATACAATGTGACACTAAGATGTTGTGTTTGAGATGTTAATGATGAATTTTAACTACTTTAGTGTCCAAAAATATTTATTTTACACTCCGTCATAAAAGTCTTTATTTGCCATAGCAGCATCCGAATGGTTTCTATGATTTCCAACAGTCTCCACTCTCTTCTTACATCTTCACATTTTGGAGGTCGGAAAACTTCTTCATCATCACTCTGGTTTTAGCTTCTTCCACAGATTCTTGAAGGGATCCAGGTCTGGACTCGCTCCAAAATAAAACATAATCGTGTGCTCGTTAAGCTGTTTGGTTTTAGCCATGACTTGCATTTGACTAGTAACTGACCAGAGAACTACTGCATCAGCTGTTTGTATTTTAAAGTGTATTAGAACATGGCAGAAATGGTATAGAAGCTGCATTCCCTCAAAAACCTGCAGATTCAATGGTTTCAGGGGTATAAATAATTCTGGACATGACATTTTTTTAGTAGAAATGTTTTTTAAAAAATGTAAAAGTAGTTAAAAATCATCATTAACATCTCCAAGACAAAGGCTATTCTCACTTGTTTATGTCATTTCCAGCCAGAAGAAACTTGTTGGTCAAATAACAACTCACTATATGTCACATTTTGCCATATGTATGAATAATATAAATAATTTCTGGTTTGTGTGTCAAAATATTTCTTGCTGATGGACAGCGACATTCTTTATACTCAGTTTCAGATTAATCCGTTTGTCTGGAACCAGCTGGCCTGGCTACGTCCAAAGGTATGAACACCCACCTTATTATTACAGTATAATCTGAACGTACAGGACAGAACCAGGCTGCAGCAGCTGTGTAGCACTTTATGGGAAACACCTGTGTAATCTAATGCTGTCAAGTAACAACTGTGCCATAAAATTTACTTTTATGAAACTTTTTTTAGTTTTTGTTTGTGTTGTCATAATGTTTGTATGATTGAGTTCATAGTGGGTGGATGAGCAAAACTGGACTGACTGTGCATCTCATTATGGGAGAAAAATGATCAGGAGAAAAAACTCCAAATGTATAATATATATTTATGTAAAGATGTAGTGTGCGGCAGAGCTGCTGTACCAGATCGTATTAGACTCTACAGATGAGTCTCAGCAAGAAAACGTCATATTTACCTGCAAGATCAAACTATTGCTCTAAATTATCTGGTTCGAAAGGGTTTTCTAAAGTTTTCTGGATAATTTAAACATATGCATCCTTTAATCTTTGCCATTAAACAGTATTTAATACCTGTCAGATACTCAAACACCTGAACCAGCATCCGGTCATCGTGTTACAGGATAAGGTGGATGTGGAGGAGCTCTCTGGGAATCCCTGCAGCTGCTGGTAGATGATGAATGCTGACGCTGCTAACCAGACATCTCAGGGAGACTAATAAAGACAAATGCATGAAGTTTTTCCCACAGTGTGTCGAATGTTTGGTGGAAGAAAAATGAAGAGTGAAATTTAGAACGTCCTTTCAGAGCCAGCGGTAAATAAATTATGGGATGGCTAAATGGATGCAGTGTGCCATTAGTTTGTGATTGAATTAAAACCTGCTACAGGAGGCCGATCCTTCCAACCAGGACAGCAAAGCTCAACCTGCTCTGTACCATAGATATAGATCATCCTTCTTCTTCTGTAGTTCTTCAGTCAACATGTCCGTCCCTGCAGCCCTTCAGGTTTCATTTACCCACCAAAATCTGTCTGTCAAGAGAAAAGCGTGACTCATCTCCACTGCTTCTTCCATTGTTTTGTCAAAATAGAGTCTGAGACCACTCAAAAGCGGTCTGTTTCCAGAGAGGCTACATTCACTCAGCTTGGGTTTCCAACTGCAGGAGTTTGAGGTGTTTTGCTGCATGCGGCTCCAGACAGGAGGAGGAACAACGAGGATTTCTGTTCTCAAAGGAGGTGAATTGTTTCTTCAGAGGCTGTCAGGCCACCAGACCGAGGCGGGAGATCTTAGCAGAAAGGAAGGAGTGCAGGATGAACACAATCGGCTTTGGACACGAGTGGAGGTCCAGCTGCTGGAGGAAGAAGAGAAAGACAGAATTAAAAAGCAGAATAAAGCAGAACATGGCAGGAAGAAAGGAAAAGAAAGACGGCATGTAAATCACATAAAAATATAAATCTATATTTGAAACTAAGCCCAGAGTCAACAGATCTCCATTAGCAGGGATCAGACTGAACACTGAACGCTGCTCTGTTCACTGAATCAACCACGATGACTCACTTCCTGCTCTGAGGCCTGCAGGGAGCTTTAACCTATAAATCCACACCTCAGCTACTGTTCAGTCGCTCACGTTTAACTCTGAGAAACTACGTCATCTCCAACAAACTGTGAAACACGGGCAGATGTACACTTCACGACTGAACCACAACACAGTTTCTGTAAGAGTGACACAGTCAGATACACAGTTAAACCCAACATCAGTCATGGATTTTTATTTATAGAGGGTTTTTTTTTTTTTTTAGCAAATAAGTTTCTTCTGGCTAGAAATTACATAAACAAGAGACAAAAAAAGATACCATGTCCAAAATTATGAAACTGTTGCAGATTTTTGAGAAAATGCAGTTTCTATACGGTTCCAAATGTTATTCTAATGACCTGCAGACAGAGAACAGCTGATACAGTAGTTCTAGTCAACTACAAGTCCTGGTTAAAACCATAGAGCTTAGTGAGCTTGACATTAAGATCCATCACTGAGAGAGAAGTGTATACTGTGGTAGAGGCTATAAAGTCATATCTAAGTGTTTTCAAGGTCCAGTGGTCACAGTGCAAAGCTAAATCAAAAAGTTCCACACTGTGAAAACTCTCAAAAGTGACTTCTGCACTGACAAGAAACATAGTGTGAAAAGTTAAAAACGAATCCAAAGATCAGCACCAAGAACATCCTGATGAATCTGAGCAGTTCTGGTAGCAACATCTCCAGACAGACACTAAATAAGTCTGATCTCTATAAACGCTGACCATTTAGGACAGAAAATCTCAGCTGGACAAAAAAGGAAGCTTTTGATCATCAGTTCTATGGTTGGATGAGATGAAAATGAAGGTGTTTGGACACAAGAACGTGGCTTTTGTTTGGAGACATAATGCAGAAACATTCAACACCAAGAACATCATCCTCATGGTCAAACATATTGATGGGATTGTGATGCTTTGGGAGAGTTTTTCAGCTGATTGGTACCAATTCTGCAGGAAAACATCAGACACTGCAGGACTGGATCTGAACCATGCAGCCAAAGCCATTTAATATATTTAACAGTATGAACATTTTGGAATCCAGACCAGAATTTCATCAAGAATCTGTGGAGGAAACTGAAGACTAGAGTGATGAAGAAGAAACCTCCAACCTCAAAGACCTCGAGTGGAACACAATCCCAGCAGAGACATGCAGAAAGACTGTTAGTAATTAGAACTGTCTGATTGAAGTGGTGACAAATAAAGGCTTTGACACTGAGAAGGGGTATGAATAATTTTGGACATGGCATTTTCACTAAAAATGTAAAGGGAAAAAAGAAACCTACTGGTCAAGTAAAAGTCCACTATAATTCCAGGTCTGTCATGTGCATGAATAATTGGAGGCTTAACTGTACATTGTTCTGCCAAGTTGACAGTAAAGTCAATACTGTGGAATAAAAACAGAGCAGCTGACTCCACTTTCAAATAATGAGCCACCAGCTGGGATTTAATCAAACCGTCTAGAACCGAAACGCTACAAACATTCAAATCTGTCCTGCAAATGAAGCCAACAGCGTCTGGAGTCAAAGTCTTTGGTTGTTTGCCTTCAGCGTAAACGAGGAATCAAACACGAGTGAATCTGCATACGGACAGATTGTAGAAACACCTCAGTCTACGGCTCATGTTAGTTTCCACTGTAGCTTTCCTGTTCAGCAGTAAATCCCAGGTTTAAGGTTTTATGAAGGAGGAAACGCCTTTTTTTGTGTGTTTCTGGGAAAATAACCGTTTCTGGGCTGAGGGAGGAAATAAATGAGCTGCTGGAACATTAATATTCATATCAGCAGCGTCAACTAAAACCCTGAACAGACTCTCAGGACGGAGATGGGGGTGGAGGGTTTATCAGAGGCTCTTTCAGGTATGAACATGGATCGGTTCTGATTACTGCTCGGCTGCAGTAAACAGATTAAAGCTCTTACAGTAAGTGACGGGTTATTTCTACAGGAAAAACGCTCTCAGCCTGTTGGAGCTGAGTGTGAAGTTTATTTCATTTCTGCTGTGATGAAGTGCAGTAATCTACTCTGGGCTCGACTCTCTCTCTTCCTGTCTCACTCTGTGTTTCGCTTCATTTCCCAGAAGGCCTCAGAAACCCCCAGAGAACAGCGATGAACTTGTTCTATTTACTGTGAGCTGTTCATGACCACAGAGAACCTAGCCTCAGATTCAATATAAAACAGAAAAGCACATCTGAACACGGTTTATTTTAAATGGTTATTGATGGAGATTAAAGATGAATGAAGCCACATTATGACACTTTATGTTCATAAATTGATTCACTGCACCTTTAGAACATGTAGAAAACATTAAATAAGTGAGCAGAACACATCTTGTTGTCCCTTTAGTAAATAGGTCATCGTTACCTTCTGAAACTATCAGACCGTACAGAATAAATAATCATCAGACCACATTAATGTGTGGAAGCACATGGAGGCAGCACTATAAAAACAATGATATAAAGGCGAGATTAATCCAACACTAGTTTTCAGTCTTTAGTTTTTTACTAGTAAAGCTGCAAAGTCACTGCAAATGATCACGTGTGTTCTAATTTATAATGTTAATATGTTCCTTTTGGCTGCTTTAGTTCATCTTTCATCTTTGAATTAATGTTAGCGATAATTTTTAGTTCTTTTTGACTCCAGTGGTTAGTTTTCGTTTGGTTTTCTGTATGTTATTTTTAAGTTTTTGCAAATTCTTTTCTAACAGAAGCCCCTTTTCGACCGCAGGAACTAGGAACTAAATAGTTCCTGGGCTTTTTTTTGAGGAACTAAAAAGTTCCTGTTGCCCATGTCGTCCGCGTTTCGACCGCGGTCCGAAGTACCGGGGAGATCATGGAAATTAAGCCAATGACGGATGAGAACGTATGAGGACGTAAACGCCGGCCGGTGACCCAGGAGTGCGTCCAGCCGGTCGAACCACTTGCTGGTTCTGCGGTCGGAACCACTCTTGTTGTTGTGGTCCTCCTTCGGAGCTTTGTTGGTTCAAACTCCGTTCCTCCTAAGAGCCGGTTTGCGTTTCCACTGGCCAGGAGCCAAGTTGGAGCCACGGTGTTACATCACCAGCCCTCTAAGCTTGTATCATTACATAGCGGGTAAACAAAAGCAATACGTTGATGATAATATCTATGTTTTATAAAGACCTCATAAAGATGTTTATAAGGTCCGCGGAGGTCCGCGTTGCCCGCCGG
>OMNN01019190.1:3884-21521 GCA_900302755.1 Chromis chromis
TACGGAAGCCTAGGAGGAGCTACAGGAGCCCAGGAGGCTCAAACTAGGCAGAGTGCAAGAGGGCAATTCTACAGGCAAATCAGCAAAACAATCGCAAATAAAAATGACTCATTGAGATAAAATTCACAAATACTTATAACGTAATGTCAACAAACATCAGTTGAAAATAATAATTATAAAAGTGCATTTTTAACCCTGTTACACTAAGACCCCCGTTTTGGCCTCTCATTTACACGAAAACCCCGTTTTTATCTTAAGAAAATGATTATTTCTAAAAACTTGGAACATATAACTAATTTTGAAAAATATCTTAAGAATGTGGGAACATAGGGCTGTGGGAACATAGGCATGCTCCCAATCGTGTGACCTTTAAACAAATCATGTGACCAAATCTAATCATAAAATCATGACACTTAATCAAAATCACTTTATTCTACATGTCTCATTTGAAACGTTGTTAAAAGTATACCCTCCACATCAGATACTATAAAACAAAACATTCTGTGCTCCTTGACTCAACTGAGAAGATGTGACTGACTGTAACCAACACTCACGTGACAGAAATAGTCAGATTGTTCGGCTGAACTGCAGGCTGTGTTTACATACTTGAGCAATAAAATAATGCAGCATGGCTCAAAAGCGGCATACATAGGAGCAAATGTATGGATAATACATTCTCTATAGTGAAATATCTTTGTAGAGTAGATGTGTAAAGCAGTATGAAAAATGCTCCATGTGTGGAGGTTGTAAAAATGTAAATTGTTGAATATCTACAGCACTTAGAGCCCCCATTGTCTTTCCAGTATTGTTAACACCTGTGTGTATTTGGAGAAATATTGTACGTACTCATTCCAAGGTTTTTCTTCTTTTTTTAAATAATTAAAAAAATAACTGTGTTAAGTTGCACAAAATACATTCCTGAGTTCTCTCTACTTTCAGTGGTAATGCTGTTGTGTGGGGCTTTATATTGCAGTGAAAAATGAGCCCTCATTGAGTAAAAAAATATGATAGGAGCAGAAAGAAACAGCCAGAAACTTCTTGGGGTTCAGAGGCTTATGCTAGTTTTCAACAGCTTACTTTATTTGGTTATATCATAGCTCAAGAACATTACAGGGACTATAAGATCATCATATATTTGCAACTCAAAGCTGCACTGTCTGCTCCAACCACATAGAACTGGTAGTTAACCCCCAAGGGTTGTAAGGTTACATGACTGTGTGCTTTATGTTCACCAGCAGTGCATAAAAGAGACTCACTGAGGCAGCAAAAACTCTGACTTCTGTCAAAAAACATTAAACCATCTGCACAGGCAGCTCAGAGTAAAAAGGATGCTGCTGTTATTGTCAGATGATTCATGCATACGGTGCAGTCAGCTGTTAACTCTGGGATCAGCTCAGCAATGATGACTTATACAGAATACTGGTGCATAATAGTTGGTGGCTGATTGAACAGTACAACCCAACAGAAGTCTAACTTTAATCTTACTGTACTTACTTACCTTCCTGTCCTTACCTGACCTGTCGTCCTTTCTTTCTTCCTCTGTCTTTCAGTCAGTTGTCATCCCTCCATCAGGCCCAGTCACTGAGGAGGAAGAAGAGACGCAGTGTGTTGTCCATTTTCTCCGGCTTCCGCAAGAACCGCAACTCCACCATCTCCAATCAGGACTCAGAGTACGTATGCAGCACAGGAGCTGAGTGGAAGGAGGGAGCGAAAGTAACTTTAAGTGCACAGACCCAGAGAATGAGACGGCTGTTAAATTAATCCTGCGCTGGGCATTAATGCCACTTCATAGCTTCATAAATATTTTAATGGAAGAAAATATTGCCCCATCTCCAACTGTTTTCCTTTTGCTTTCAATTCATGGCACCGCATACATTTAAGCTGCCGTTACATAATTGCGCCATGCTTAAAAAAAAGTAGACAGCTGTATGCAAAGTGGAAAAAAGTACAAGTCAGAAAACTTATTTAAAAAAATTAATTGCACAGATTAACACTTGGGGGAGGGGGGAGAATGGCACTCAGTGGGCACACTCTGCAAACTTTAAACCATTAAACCACACAGCTGCACAAAAACAGAAGAAAACTGCACTCGGTGAGAGCTACAGTATGTTTCAACTCACAGGTGTGCTCGCTAAACTTTCTCTGCTGCTTAACAACCTTGCCGCGGTGCAGGAAATACACACTTACACTGAGGCAAAGTTTTCCAGCAGTGTGAAAGAGCAGAACAAAAGAAAGGATGAGTCATCTGAAGGCCAGCCATAGATAGAAATAGCTGTTTTAAAAAATGGTTTACCATGTTTTATAATACTTCACCTGCAGATTGTTGCTAAGCAATCAAAGAGATTGTTTGTTGCTGCATTCCCCCGGCTCCTATATGAATTCTTTTTGTCTTTTAACTGTGTAGGAAGCGGAACAGCATCTGGGCTGTTGCATTTAAATTCACTGCAGTGTTTTCAAACCGCTGACAAACGAATCATACGTTGCTATAAATTAACAAGTATTTTGTAATGTGACAACAAAATAACAAGTAATTAATGTGTGTTTAAAAAAAAAAAAAATCCATGTGAGCCAATTTTACTGATGTCTTCCTCAGCTTGTGAGATCGATACTCGGCTCATACATAAAACTTGAGGGGGTTTTCTGTCTGTCTGTTCCAGCAGCGCCTCAGAGAACGTCTACTCCATGATCCAGCACTCAAAAGACATCGCGAGGCCAGAGAGCGCTGGTCCTGGAGCAAACGGGGCCATGCCTTCGCCTCGGCCCACTCAGGGTGTATCTGTGCATGGGATGAGGGCTGCCAGCCCCCCCTGCCTCATCCAAAGACAGGTACAGAGACTATATGGAGACAACTGTTACACCTGAAATCCCAAATTAACAACTCCTCGAAAGCAGGCAGAAGTTGACATCTATATAGCACCCGGCCTGGAGCTGTGAAGTGAGCTGTGAACCCTGAAATGTGTATTATACCTGCAGGACATTTTGAGACGCACTACATTACTCTGCTGTAGAATCGTGCACTAATTGGCACAAGAGACAGATACAAGGACCTGTATCGCCACCATATCACAGTTACTTTTATCCTTTTCAGTATAGCAACATGAAGTTGCACTTGTCAGGGCTTTGGTGAAAACAGTGGCTTCATAAAAAAGTAGCGAAATAGTAGGAAGAGTCCAAATTTTCAGTTATATGCAAATATAATTCTTATGTCTGCTTCCATAACTAGGGGCTGAAATCGTGAACATCTTGCTCGAGGTTCCTATACTCCCTCATGACATGACATAGTGCACCGCATGCTGTGTCCACCACCTGCTATTCCCAGTCTTTTACTGGGTTGGATTTGTGTGGCTTGTCTTTAGGTGCGGAGGACTATATGGCCTATTTTAAATCTGCGCTCAAACGCACACACACTCACACACACTCGAAAGGCCAAGTGGATTTGGATGACTGCAACTCTCTCTAAGTAGAGTCCATGCATCCTCACTGATCTTCGAGAGTCGACTGCAAAATGACGGATAATTGAATTTTGGGATAATTGAATTCCCTAGAAATTTTAATTATACGCTTCACTTTGACCGTTTTTGCCACCTTATTAAAGATTAACAGAATGTGGCACATCATCAACGATTAAAAGAAGTCTTATTTGAGTCAAAATAATCGTGTCTGTATGTTTTGTCGTCTTTCAGTCCACAGACCTGGTCAGCATGGTGTACAGCTGCATCGGGGCGGAAATCGAGGACTCAGATGGCAGCAGCACCTGCGACATCAAAGCGACAGATCAAGATGCTGACGGATCGATCACCATCTCAGACGCCCCCACGGATAGTCGGACTAACGGCCACGTGGTGACCTCCAAACAACAGACGGACAGGCAGATGGAGACAGGCAGGCAGGAGAGGATTGTGCCCCTGACAGACTCGCGGACTGAGATGGAAGAAGACATACAGAGTGGCGGCGGTGGGAGCCAGAGGCCAGAGCCTCCTCCACAGAGCAGCAAGCCCAGTCTGGCTGTCATGAGGCAGAGACACCTGCAGGAGAGTTTAGGTACTACAACTTAAACAACAGCTGAAGCTCTGTTATAGTATTTAAACTTAAAACTTAACCTTGAAAGCTTATCATGATATAATTATGATGCACAGATGATGAAGAAACCTGTCTGACTCTGTTTAATCACACAGATTCTTCTAAAGAATATCCTTCATTCATAAATTGACCTATTTATTGTTAATATCAGAACTACATTTAATAATACTGGTTCATGGCGTATTTGTTCTCTGTTTACAGTTAAAAAGTCCTGGACATAAAGCTCAGAAGAAGCCTTTGTAAAAATTAAAAAAAACTACCAGAAAGCAAGTTAAAACTTAGATCGACATTGTTAAAAGAACATTCATTCAAGGCGAGTCTGTCAAAGTGAGTTTTAATGAGCGACACAATATAAGAGTGGACAGTGATTTGATTGGCTTGGTCCCAAAGGTACGCCGCTGCAGCTATAGGGGCCTTTACAGAGAAAGAGTCATTGTTAAGGGCTATTGCCAGTTTAAAGTCTAGACTTTTTAACGAGCAAAGCCCTCTCAGTAGTTTAGACTGCAGTCCGACTCAAAGGGAATTAAGAGATCAGTACGGGAGCCAGAAGCTAGAACCAGTTGTGTCATAAAATCAATGTTAAAGTCTACAGATTGATATTAAAAATGGAGAAGAGGTGCAGGACTGTTTATTTTCATCCACTGATTGAAATCCTTCTTGCAACATGTGGACAGCAAATATGTGTTTATGGAAGCTCCTGCTGTTTGTCTTCATTTACTGGACGATCAGTGGCAGCTTCTTAGCATATAAACATGCTGCAAGCATATGCACATGCATATAAATACACAGAAACAGGTGGCCGGTACAATATACAAATATTTTTTTTCTCTCTTAAAAGTTGAAGGGAGCTCTTAGCACAGAAATGGAACAGTAATCCGGGCCGTAATTGCAGGTGGTTTGTTTGTTATTGCACAGTTTTTGCACAGTCTGTTTTCAGTCCAAGGCTTATATTTTCCAGGTGCTCATGAAATGTTTACTCCCAATACTTGCCAGCTTTCCTGCTTCAGGGCTTTTACTTTTAAATTTCAAACAAAGATTTGATGGATCATTGTACGGACGTGTTGACTGTGTTTCTGTCTCACCAGAAGAGGCAGGAAGGCTGGAGGGAGAAGACGAGCAAAGTGAAAGAAAGCGTGAAGACAAGCAGAGAGGGCGAGGGCCAGAGGGACAGCGTCCACTTATTCCCAATAAGGTCTGTTTGCTGTAGGAAATAAAACACACATGTGGTGAACATTTGTTAGGCTACAGACTGACATCACATAACCAAACACTGTGCTCCTCCATCAGCCCAGTCTGGACCTCTCCAGAGACAAGACCTCTCCGGAAATGACCAAGAGTTCACCCAAAACCTCACCTGTCACTCCAGGAGAAGAACAAACCAATGACCAGAGGAGTTTTCCTTCTGCTCAGCCCATTATTGAAGACGAGGAGACCACTGAGAGAAAAAGCCCACCAGCGTCTGCTAAACCAGGGATAGAAGCAGATCCTGCCGTCATCACTCACGGTACTGCGACACTGTCATTTTACAGCACAGGATAATGATAGTAGTCAGAAATAGTGATGGGCAGATAACCTTAAAAATAGTGTGTTTGGTAGTTTGGTGTAATTTTTACGAACTCTCTAGCGCTTCAGATTCTACTAGGGATGTCCCAAATCCTGTTCTAAGATCGGGGCCAATCGCAGGAATTTTGAAGTAATTTATTTTGGCATAAACCTATGCCCTATTCTTTGTCTGCCTTTTGTCACACACATATTTAAGGTAAAGCCACAGAAACAACCTCTAGATGTTTCACTCAGAAATAAGATCACTGTCCAAGTTTATCCCAGCCTGATTTATTACTTGTTTACTGGTCTAATGTCAGTAAACCTAATAGAAGTCTCATCACAGTGCTCTTTTATTAGCTAAACTACAACAGTGGGCTCTGCTTGCCAACAGTATGAAACAGTAAGGGGCTCCACCTGGTGATGTAGCCAGGTGCTACAGCTAATCGGCAATCCTTGAAGTGTGTATTATTTAGTAAAATGGTATCTTAATGGCCAGACTCGGATTGGATTGGGAGAAGAAAGGAAAAAAAACCTTGATTAGGACATCCCTAGATTCTACCTGTCACTTTTTCATTTTCCCTACAGTCATAGAAACTGTTAACGCTACCATCCAAGTCTTACTAGTTATAATAAACTGCCAGATTTCTAGCAGAGCTAATAATGTTATTGAAGCCACATGGACAGTATAAAACTGAAATGATGATTATGATTGTTCCTCCAATAACAACCACAATAACCCCAGATGACGACGGAGGCCGTAATGGATTTCCCGCAACCTCACATCACACCAGGAAGTCCAACTCATTCGACATAGGTACTGTATGTGTGGCCCTGTGTTTGTTTCCGCACCCCTGCTGTTGTGCATGTTTTATGATATACAGTACACAGTATGCATGCAGGCATACTCATGGATACAAATGTACACCTTGCTGTTTTTGTTCATAATTCATAACAGTGGCGCAATGCCTTTGTTATTCCTTATGAAATGAAATCAGCACGAGCCTCTTATTTGATGTGTTCCCGAGCCTGTAAGGCGTGCTGCTTGTGCTCCATGTTGCTGTTTTATCCTGCATCCTCCTCTTTTCAGTTCCCACACCCCACTATGTGTGTGTGTCTCATGCCATTTCCCCCCAGGCATGGAACGGGACAGCCCCTACGATCTGGAGAGGTCCTCAGATCACAGATTCCCTGTGAAAAAGCCCTGTTTCCCCCAGTACAGAAACAGATCTCTGGACTACCCTGCTGGGACCAGGTGTATGTATCTGTTTCACTTCCTGCAAATATGTGTGGTATGACAGTCAAGTGGCAGTGTATAGTGAGTCTAGTGTACAACTTATTGCCCTATAAAAACATTTTTTGTCATACTAAATTAGTTGCACAACATTTTTAGTCACCTAAGCATGCGTAAACATCTTTCACTGCACTGTACACTGATGAGTCATACCCTACATATTGAATGCATGCCTGTTCAGCTATTTGAGACATCATAAAACATAATTTAAAGAAGTAATTTGGCTCTTTTCCAGATATGTCTCATTGCAGCTGGCAGCCGAATCTGACACTGCTTGGATAAGTGTGCTATTATATTAGAACTCCACCATTTTTGAAATAAGGACCTTTTATCACTCCCGCTTTAATTGGAGCTGATTCTTTTTTTCGATACCACGTTCCATTATTGTGATAATTGGCAGCCAGGTTTAGCTGATTCATCATCACTTCCGACTCTGAGCAGTCTGGCGGTGAAGATGAAAACCCCGGGGCAGTGGAATTCAAGGGGGACTAATGACATGGAAAAACCACTGCCAATTACCTCTGTAATACAGATCCATATATCAAAAACCTGCTGCAGGGGACTCAATTACCATCACTGTGAGAATGATAAAAGGGTCTACATGTCACAAATGGTGGCATGAAAGCCCGTTATATAGAATGTGTGAGCCCGAAGTGATCCTCTGTGACCTGTCAGGTTGAATTTAGGTCGACTAAAACATCAAGCAGAGACTTTTTCACTCAGGACAATACACACATTGTCACATTTGTGTTTCTTGCACACACAGAAATGTCAGTATTAGAGCTGCAAGGACTGTGTCAGAGGGATTGTGTCTGTTTGTGCTGAATCACATCTGATCCTAACTCCAAGTTTGTCAAACTTAAAGATGTTTAAGTTTTTTTTTTGTTGCTAGGTTATAACACAACATTTGACATATTGTCATCCTATGAAAATGAGATGGCAGAGCGTTGACAACTTGTTTACACATTCAGCAGACAGTCTTTTTAATAGAGACTGACATCTGCCACAAACAAGGTTGCAGAGAGCTGGGTTGGGATTCTCAGCTGACATTCTCTGAGACTTGGACAAAATTGATTTTTATTTGATTTTTGGTCTCTTGGGGGCAACAGAAACATTTATTAGCACCTTATTTATTTTAGCATCTAGCAGACAAGCAATTTAAAGTCACTTTTGAGTCCTGTTGCTAACTTTGTCGGTCTGTTTTGGGCCAGATAGTTACTAGAGCTGCATGATTAATAGTTTCAGCATCGATACTGTGATGTGTACAACAGGAACTGCAATGTGAAGTCAGGAAAATTAATTCAAACACATCGTGCTTCAAATTTTTTGCAGCTTGATACAAAACAGAATTTTTGATGGCTAATCTACAAGAGAAGTAGGGATCGACCAATATGGGTTATTTTTTAGGACCAATGCCAATTATTGGAAAGACAGATGATCAATATTTGGAACTGATATACATTAAATGTAATGTTTTAACAGCATGTGACAGCAGAGGACCTGTCATTCATAACTAGGCTTCTTCATTAATAAGGGTGACTATAAGTGAATATGTAAAATAGAAATAGGAGTGATTAAATTAGGACGCTCTCTTCTGTTTACGTGGGATCAACCGAGATTGATCGGTTTGTCTCCTGCTGTTCTTCTGTATTTTCTTAATATTTCACTGTTCTGTCACTTTTATTGCCCACTAAGGTCCGTATCTTAAAGCATTATTGATTATTGTTTTGCAGCCTCTATCAGGTTAATCTGTGACTGCCTTCTAACTTAGCCACTAGCCGTTAGCGGAGCCTTGGCCACTGTGAGAGGAGCTAATTTTATGGCTTGTGTTTCTTGTTTAGTGTTTGCAGTCTGGCATCTGACCAGAAGTACCGCATTTAATTTATCAATAATCTGTCAATAAAAATACAGATAATCAGAAAAATGCCAAGTATTGTCCACGATAATCAGCCAGGCCGATAATTGGTCTATCCCTAAAGAGAAGTCTGTCTGTCAGAACATATTTTACAACAAATTAAGGGTTCACAGACACACTGAGATTTTCTATTATTTATATTCTTTCATTTACAAGAAACAGAGTATGTTGACATGCAGACTTCATATGGAGCAGGAGAGAAGCAATGAAAAGGAAGATTCATTGGCAAAAAAGAGATCCAACGTCAGTGTAGGACTTCACAATTAATTGATTATTATTCACAATCACGATTTTGGCTTCCCACTGTTAAATGAATGTGATGTTGACATTTAAAATGCTCTGCTCATTAAGAACTCTGCTAATAGAAAACAGCCCATGTAAATGAAATCAGTTAGTCTCAGCTTGGGTATATCTGATATTAGAAGGCCTTATTTGACTCTTTTCTAAATAACTGTTGGTCACACACTCGTTTAAGTTGTTACACTGCAGTAACTGAGTGGAGACTAAAGGCTTCACAAAGCTAGCTTCTAAAGTAGCCTGTATATGAGGTGTTTAGGGAATATTGATAAATTGTAGTGTCTGTTGATCAGCAGATGTTCAGCAAGTGACATCAACATTTTGGGTACAATTTTATGTATATTCTGCCTCTAGGAGATGTACTGAATTCAGGTGAGGAAGAACCTTACTTTGAATCTTAATTGGATGCAAAGATTTGTACATCAGCAGTAATATAGCCCAACATGGAAGTAAAAGCAGTGCTCTGTTTATTTTTTGTATTATATTTAAAAAAATCTATTTGGCCATAGTTGTGCAGACACAATCAGTGATATGCAAAAAGTTCAACTACAGAAAGCATGATGTCGACCAAGAACAGGTTCTCTATCTGCAGTGTCTTGCAATTTTTGCCACTGCACAAGGCAACACAATGAATTTGTTGACAATTTAAATCGGCTCCACAAAGCTCTTTATGACAAGTAAAAAGTCAGACCTGAATGACATCCAAGCAAAATACTATTTCAGATGCCTACATTTCACACTCCAAAAAAATCCAGTTTATTTTCAGCTTTTTTTAAATGATTGTTTTCTGTCTAGATGTGCTCCCCTAAAAATCACCCCAATCAATGTAGAATATATGTTTTTAAAGTTATTCAAACCATCAGGTGAAATTTCTGTATTTTTCATATTGCAGAAAAACAAACTATGGCAATTTCATTTTTTTCCAATGTGATCTTGTCCAAAATGGTTTTGCACAGAGCTATTTTGCTGGAAACTGTTGATGGGAAGTAGTTTCTCTGGGACTGGTGAAGTTTATTGACAAACAGACAACAAAAGCTCCATAAAACTGAGGGTGATAATTATTATTATTAGTTATCTGTGTTAGCGGCTAAGGGTGAGCCCCTTTTGTACTGCACACCGTAATTTGATCCATTTTCAACATTAACATTTCACAAATGCAGCTTTAAAGTCATGCACTCACATTACCTTTTGCTTCTTTAGGTTACGAAAGCCCCCAGCTTGGTAACAGAGATGGATTATGACGTTACCTGTGGACCAGGAGAAGTTTGCTGGGAAAGAAAGACTTGAACATGGAGGACTGGAGAGAGACGAGCTTTTAAAACTGTGTGAACTCAGCTGACAAAGATCTGACAGCAGCTTCTTTTACTTCTTTTAATCCACGTAAACATTTGTTGCTGAAAGATGCATGTACTGTATGCTTTGTTTTTAACTGCTTGCACTTGCTATGGTTTTTTCTCAGGCATAAGAGAAGCTCTACTTTTCATACAAACACACACAGTACTTCAGTGTCTCTCCAGTGTCGTCTAGACAGTTTTATGCATTTGTGCAGAATCATTTAATATTGATATCTGTCTTTTCATCCCCTCCGTCTTTTACTGACAATCTGTGACTACTAAAAGTGAGTTTGTACTGTATTTATTCTAATGGGATGTATATAATTAATATAAAACTGCACTAACCATCGTGGTAACTCTACCAGTTAAAAATCATGTTTTTATTTGTGATAATCTGTCATTTGATAACTGTGTTTGTAAGTATGCTTTTGGTGTGTGCTGACATTGATGATTGAGAAATGTGTTTCCATGCACTTAGCACTCCCATCTCTTCAAGAGTATTTAATTCAGTCAGTGGATTGTTTTAATCTGATTTTGCGGGCCTGAAAATGAGTATATTTTCTAAAAATGCTTCTATGAATCAGAATAAATAAAATTGACTTTACAGAAGGAAGTGCATTTCTGAAAGTTAGATTTATGATGCATGTTTCTGCTTAAACACTGTTATATCAGAGTAACATCCCTTTTCAATGCTAATTTACCAGTTTTACAGATAAATATCAGTTTCTTCATCGTGATGCGGGCATTAGCCACTGCTCATTTTAGTCGGCTTTGTCGTTCCTTCTGCTATCTTTGCATTACCATTTTCTTTACTACAGGAAACGGCAACAACCTCCAAGCGGAAATCTACCACACTGAAAGTTTCTGGTTTTGCAGGGGATGTGGATCGTGCACTAAGGCAGCCGTGCTAGATTTTTTCGCCTAATTAACCATTTTGATGACCTTGCTCGTCTTTCGGCATGCAAATCTTTCGCCACAATATTTCCACTCATCACTATTTTAAGGGAACACCAAAGCCGCATCACTAGCTTCGCCCTAACTACGACAACTGTAATTGGTTTAAAGAAGTACAAGCAAGCCGGTGCAAGTTTAACCCATATAGCAGAAGGATAGTTTGGTGCAGCCAGACCATGATGTTGCACAGAATTTGCTGGCAAAGCAAGACTAATAAACACAAGGAGTACCAACAGTTTCAAAAGGAGGGACACACATGCACTAACGTGTACATGCAGCCAGATCATCTACCAAAACAAAAAATTAGATGACAACACACACAGAGGGAGTATGACTTCATTTTCTGCTACGGTTGCCATCACTGTACTACATCTTTACATAGCAAATATTTGTTCGGTTCTGCATTCATGTTCAAAATCGAGCATATTGCACCTTTAAGCATGTGGTCCCCTGTAAAGCCACGGCTTTCTTTTCTTCTTCTTGCTTATTTTTTCTGTGGTTATTAAATAAGCAAAGGTTGTGAGATATTTTTAAAACCTTGGACAGGGTCAGGCTAGCTCTCCCCATTTCCGTTCTTCATGCTTAACTGAGCTAAGCTAACTGCCTTGTGTTTGGTTCCAGTTCCGGTTCTAACATTTTGGGAAAGATGCATTCATTTTCCAGTAAAGAATTGACAAGATTGATGCTGCTCTTTAGTCTGAATGGTGATATGAATATAACTATGAAGCCACCGCCTGCATATGTTAGCTTAGCTTAAAACAAATACAAGAAACAGGGAAATGGCTTGACTGGCTCTATCTAAAAGTGTTGTGTTTGTTCAACCTGTACTTATTCACTAGTACGGGAACAACTTGTAGTTTCAATAGAGGGTTATATGGTGGATTGTTTGTTCAGGAGTTGTGACTTTCTGCAGTGTTGGCATTGTGGAGCCTGCGGTGACCTTAGACCTACTTGATATTTATGCTATGCTAAGCCCATGAGCTGCTGGATGTAGCTTCATATATCAATCTTCTCCTCTAATTCTCTGCACTAAAGCAAAAAAAGTGTATTACCCAAAATGTAAAATACTTAAACATGGGTTGCATTATAGAAAATGTAGTATCAAGCATTTTTAGAGCTTCACTTAAAAATACCAAGAGCTGAAAGTTGGGATATTCTAACAAGTTTGTGACTTTGATTTTGACTTTTATTCTTTAAATCTGTCTCTTGTGAACATTTCAACTGTATAGAGAGGCATTGCAGTAAAGAAAGGCATCAGATTCATGTTACACAGCAGTCAAAAGAAGAGTTTAGGACAAAAAAAGACAATAACGTTCCTGTTTTTGTTCATAATTGAAGAATTAAGACAAATCTTCACATCTATATTCAACACTGTGTCCAAAAAGATGCTCACAAGACACACAGTAACATTTAAGTCTAATGGTGACAGATGGTGGCTCATTTTCATCTTTATTGCCTCTTGAAGTCTCCAGACACATTTTTTAAAATGAGTGTTACTGTTTGTCATCAGCAGATGGCAGCAGAGACCAGGCGCTCCTCAGATTAGAAACATGCTGCCTCACAGTTCCAGTTACATGTCGCTGCCGAGTCATGATGCACTGTCAATACCAAAAGCATGCATCCCTGGCAGCAGTTGTCACAGGTAATGAAGGCAGAAGGCTGATTCTTGCAGATGAGATCATTTGAAATTCCCGAGGAGACTCTCCAATGAGAGACATCAGTATTTAATTGACAGTATAAAAATGCTCCTCCTGAAATACTGCTATCTCAGGCTTGTAAATCACAAATCAGGCTTCTGTCAGGCACACAGGTGAGCTCAGGCTTAGACGGTTTGTCGGCTTTTCTCTCCACACAATGACGAGCTGTCTGTCTCCTGACACTGAGAAGCTTTTAATTCCCTCCATGCAGTCACCTGATCTCCCACACTGCCAGGGCAGATCACTGCCAAGGGTGTTGCATTCACATTCGCGGGGGTCACTGGGTAAGCTGGTTAATTCTCTCAGCTTTTTTTTTTTTTTCCCCCCCATCCACACACACACACACACACACACACCATATGCCTAGCTGAGTGTCTCATCACACCATAGTATATGTAAACCTACACGGGCCAAACAAACACAATGTTCCACGAACAAAAAACCCTGGTGTGTGTTATTATCTGAGGCTATTCCAGCTCATTCATCTTGAAGTGTATCAGATGGTGCGAGGCTCCTGCTCATTTATCTATGCATGTTTGTAACCTCGTTCATTCATGTGTGCGTACAGTGTTTGCCGAGAAGTGTTCAGCACCGGCAGATGGGTCAGCAGCAAGCCATTTGACTCGCTGCGTCAACAGTGGCAGGGCTGGTAATGAGTTTATACGAGCCGGTGTGCTTCAGCATGCACCTACTGAGCAGCACAAAAACAGGTAGCGCAGCCTGACAAATGGAGCGTCTCCCTGTATGTAGGACGTCAAGAGAGGATTTTGGCTCTTGGTTTGTGTCTGTGTTAGGTAACATAATGCGCCTGACAGGAAAAAAAAGAGAGATTCAGCTTAGTGTCTGAGCCTGTATGTTGCCTTTGGAGTGGCAACATAGTAAACACAGTAGACTGTGAGAATTATCTCCTAAAAACACCTAATCTGTAGCTTATTTGCATGCAGAAAAGCAGTGTATATTTAACTGCACCCAGAGTTCATAAGGGCAACAGCCAAACTTGTAAACAAAATCAGCTATATTTATTTTAAGAGAAGGAGTCAAGTTAAATCCTCATCCCACATGCAGTACCTTCAGATTATTAGGATTCAAAGGCTTGCTGACGTGTACGCCTGAGAGACTATTATTTGGATACCGGTGACATATGGTAACATTGTGAGGAACAACAACACAGCCCTGGATTCCTGTGACGAAAACAGTAAAGCTGTTCCTGTTTGGCAGCTTAGCTTTTTAATTTTCTTGCAGCGGATGATGCTGACAGAAAAAACAGGCCTGAAGTCAGAGCCGAGTGGTCTGAGGCTTGATTAAGAACTGGGCCAGGAGCAGGTCGTGACTCGAGAATGAAATGTTTTGTGGTGCAGCAGCGATATGGTGTTTGTTTTGTGCAGTGCAGTCCAGCAGACAAAGAGCAGATGATAACTCCAATTATCACAATTGGATATAGAGACTAAACTGTATTAAACAAACAAAAACTCATTACTGGCAATCATTTGGCTTTTAAATATTTGAATGTTTGACTGGACAGATTGCTCTAAAGCTTGGAAACAGTGGGTGACACTCCACTCAAGGTCCATTTCCTGGCTCGCTCTGGAGCCATATTTGACCATATTGCAGAGTCTACATTAGCTGATTAATTTAGCTCAGTTAAGCTTGTCTGAAAGTAATAAGTTCTTATTTTGAGATGTATTAATTACAATACTGTCGGAAGTTTGGGTGGTCTGATTTATGTAGACAAACTTACGTAGACAAAGCAAAATATGTTTCATATTTTTAGGACAGTCATAAAAATAGTAGGTGTATCCAAACTTTTGACTGTTACAGTTTACTACCTGTATCAGTCAGACACAACATTAAAACTAGTGACAGGTGAATTAAACATTGATCATCTCGTTACAATGCATTGTTCTTCTGGGAAACATTGGGTTCTGGTGTTCATGTGGCTTCAAGTACCACCTACCAAAACATTTTTTGCAAACCAAGCCTCTGGCAGTGGCACTTCCCACAGCCAGCAGCCTCTTCCAGCAGGATAATACCTCTGCTACACACAAAACCTGCTCAGTGCTTGAGGAACATGGCAAAAAGCCCAAGGTGTTGAGCTCCAGCTTCCAAACTTCAGTTCCAAATCCCTTCAAGCATCTATGGGATGCACCTAAGATGCAGTCCGAGCTGTTTTGTTGGCGCAACGAGGACATACACTATATTAGGCGGGTGGTTTTAATTGTTACAATAAGTGGCAAAAGAGGTCTATAATGTGCAACCAAAATAGCTCAGTCAGATATGTTTGACCTGTTGGGCCATGGACATGTGACTTCTGGGTATGTCCTGTGCCGTTCGGCAATAGAATGTTGGCAGTGGATCCTTTGGGACCTGTGGCCTGCGGGGTACAGCCTTCATGGACCGGGCTTGTTGTGGTGCATCTCAAAGATGCAGAATGGCATCTGGGGAGTTTAGAGGCTCTTGGTAATGTTCCTCGAGCCAGTCTGGAGCAGTTTTTGTGGTAGGGTGCTTTGTCCTCTTGGGGAATACTGGCGTAAGAATGGCATAAGAAAGTGTTGTATTGTTCTGCAACAATGTTTAGGAAGGTCATACGTGTCAAAGTTACATCCACATTGATACCAGGACACAAGTTTTCCCAGCAGAACATTGTATCGTAATGAGAAAATCAATATTATTCACTTCACCTGTCAGTGGTTTTAATGTTATGGCTGATCGTTTTCAGTAATATTTGATGCTTTAATTTTTGTTTAACCAGATTTTTTTGAGCTTCTTCACCATCACCCGCAATTTATTTTAGTGTTCTTGTTTCCATTGTAAGTTGCTTCTCTATTTCCTTTGTGTGTTGCATGGTGGGACAATTGTGTCAGTAACACACTCTAAAATCAGCCATATTTAGTGGTCATGGTGTCTGGTTTGAACCTGCTTCATTTTGTCATGTTTGGTCTTCGATTAAAGATTCAAAACTTCCTTAGAATCGGAGGTATGGTGGCAGGTTAGAATGTCAATTTGCAGCATTTGTTAACCATAAAACCTGAGAGGTCTGGCACACAGGCCTTTTTAATGGAGTCTAAACAGCAGCATACTAAATAAAATAGCAGATAAAAGCAATACGTAAGAGCCATAAAGAAAGCGAATCATCAGGAGTGTCATAAGTCAAAATATATGACAAACAAACCGCATTACCAAAGAACAACACAGTTAAAGTGAGTTGTGGTTTGAACCCTGCTGTACTGTAAATCAACTTCAAGGCAACAACTAAGTGAACCGGTGAGACCATAAACTTTACTGCCTCTGTTTCCCTGCGATATATCCGGTTTACACCTTTATTCCTCCTTTAAAAGAATGAACATGGCATAACCGAAACGCCACACACTTGTCGGATTCCTCTGGCTCCATCCTGAACTCTGCACAACTCAGACATCTCCCACCGACGCAGCTGTCGCCGTGTTTTTCCTCCCAGGTTCATAAAAGGCTTCTATTCACATTGCCTCCATCTTTACAATCTGAGGAGGCGTGTTTGACACTTTCCACGCAGTCCTCTGTGGAAGCAGTCATTCATCTTCCCTCCCTCCATCCTCCTCCTTCATGTCTGCGTCGCTCTTAAATGCCCCCTCACCCTCTTCCTCCCCTCTGCCCTCTCGCTCTCCTCCATACCTGTTTGTTTTCCCTGAAAACAAGCGAGTCTCATAATACCCACCGCCAGCAATTAGAGCAGATTAAAGCTTGCGTGTGCGTGTCTAGGTGTGTTTGCACTAGCGTAGGTGTTTCAATGTGCTCGCATGCTCTCCAGTTTCGGTGTGTGTTTTGCGTGTGCGGCTGTGTATGCGAGAGGAAAAGAAAGTGATAGTGAGGTCAGTGTTGGAGGAGATGAGCCAGTGTTACATTCAGTGGGAGTGAGATATTTTGTAGACAACAAATAGCTCGAGGGAGAGAGGCAGGCTGAGGTAACTGAGCCGCAGAGAGGGGGTGAAATTTCAGACTGAAAGCACTGAAGTTGTACACTGAAGATGCACAATGTGGCCTAAAGTAGACGGACACCCAACACTGTATGCATTTTTTACCTGTCATTTTAATCACTCTGTCACTTTAAAGTGAAATATCTTGACAGCTATTCAATGGATTGCTCAATCTAATTACCAACATTCATGATCCCCAGAGGGTGAAATGTAATAACACTACTGACTCATCATCTAGCACCATCATCAAGTCTCAGTTTTGATTGGTCCAACACATGGTGACAAAATAACTGAAAATCAACAACACAAGCCTCAGCAGTATTTGTGTTTAATTTTTTTAGGCATGCTAACATTAGGGCAGTACACTCATGACTAAAATAAAAATCACGATTATTTTGATCAGTATTGACATTATGAATAAATAATAATTAATAAATAATAATCTAATCTTTATTGATCCCCTTGGGAAAATTCTTTCTCTGCATTTGACCCATCCTATTCCAAGTTAACCTTAACTATACATACTAGGAGCAGTGGGCTGCCGTGGTGCAGCGCCCGGGGAGCAGTCAGGGGT
>OMNN01019194.1:0-10189 GCA_900302755.1 Chromis chromis
CCAAAACAATGAAAAATTAACAGGGAATACGGCATTTGCAATGATATGAAACAAAATTTTATTAAGAGTGATACATGTACATCTACAACACATATTTCTATTTAACCCTAACCCTAAGACCTACTGGACTACTATAGCATTATGTAGGTTAACCACAGTTCTGTAATTTTGATCTGAAGTCCCAAATAAGGTAAAAATAAGCTTCTTAGTGATTCAGAAGTCCAAAAACCACATTCTGCATGGTCTAAAATGTATGATTCGGTACCAGAATCATCCATATTGGGTAAGTCTGTGTATATTTATTGCATTGAATTTTATTGCATATTTCGGCATTGAGTATGGCAGCCATCTTGAAAAATGGCAGCAATCTTGAATTTCAGGTGGCCAACGTATTTTTGGAGCCAGCCTCTAGTGGCCATTCAAGGAACTGCAGTTTTTGGCACTTCTATGTTGGCTTAATTTTACCACTTTGTGATAATATAAACAAAATATCAACAGATAACAAAAAAAAAGGCAAATTATGACAGCCAACATTCCTGCTTTCATAATTACTATATTTATTCAAGCCGTAACATTTGCCTGGGATGGACTTCTCAAACTAGTTTTCTGCGTTTGTAGACAGATGTTTGATGCTCCCATCCAATTACTTTTGTCACAGATGGCTTCTCAAACGCAGGTGTAACCATTAACGTTTTCAGTGGCTGCATTCCATTTCATAGGTGTGCCAACGCCGTCGTGTGTGCTCGCTACCAGCATGCTTCCTAAGTGGACCACAGCCATCATTAAGGCTTATTAGTTAACACCTGTGTCAAAATGTCTGATGTGGGAAAGGTCTGGATTCGAACCACGACTCCGTTTGACTGATGCACAATTTCTCCTCAGTCTCCACCAATGTCACATTTCAGACCCCACTAATGGGCTTTTGTTATTGTCACTATATTGTTGGAGCTATCTTCCGTAGTTAAACTGACCACATGGGATCAGGCTGGCAAACTGTATTTTTAAACTGTAATAATGTTAAGCACCATAATTAGTCTCTTCAAAGGCAATGACTCCTGCTTTGAACTGTGTCCCACTCTAACAAACATTCACTTAACCCAGTGGAGGATTTCAGGTCAGCAGACATTAGCAGCTCTATAGAGCACAAACCGTGGATTTTAATTGAGTCATTTTTCTTTGTCAAAACATGCATACAAGGAAAGGCGTTCCCAGGGTGCACAGACTTGGAGTCAGACAGCATAATCACTTGAGCAGAAGTTGCACCAGATACAGTGTTTGGACGAATGTGGGACGTTTCGGTGCCGCAGATTAGTGGGTGGATTTGTTAAACCGGAGATCCAGCCAGTATCTCATACGAAAGCTTCAGCACTTCAAACGTTTTTTATGAAAGATCATATCCTCTTGTAAATGCAGGGAGAAAATACAATCATCTCTTCCTTAAAGTCCCCCTCTACCCTCCCCCATCAAAAAAACGTACCTTACTTTAAAAAGCGCTTTGGAAAGAATATCAGATGATGCAAGTGAAGCCCGGTGCAATGAAATTATACATTACATTACTCATTTCAACAGCATCCGAAAACCTGAAAATAGTTCATGATGACATCTCTTTGATCTTTAATTAGCAGATCTGATCAGGACAGTGCAGTGAATGTTAATTCTCAGTATCTAGAAACTCTCTACCCCTCCCCCCTCCCCCCAGCAGATAACCTGGCACACCTTTACTTGCTGCTTCTCTCTACTTCACTTCATACAAGGAATTATCTGCGATCTAAGCCTGTTAGAAGATCTTTTTACTGATATAAATGTCAGCAATAACCGATGTATTGCCACAAGAAATGTGTCAAAATAATGAAGAGGCAAGATGCGCTAATAAAACAATAATATTTAGCATTCACATGGAGATCCTCCTGGCACACACTGAGCAGCGTTTCCCTCCCTGACTCATTTTAATGAAGAGAACTCCCACAAGTCATCTTTAGTTACAAGGTAAAATATGTACATCACCTCTGCTAATAGCTGTCAAAATTCGGGCCCTCGTGCATAAAATCTGTATATAGAGTGACTGCACATAAGAGACAGTGACAGAATTCATTAAGGTGAAGATTTTATAATAATTGCTTTTACTCTTTGACAGGTAAACATGAATAAAATGCTTAAATATGGCTGTTTATTTAGATTAATATTAAATTACTTTTGCTCACAGCTGAGAATCTAATTAACGCTGCTGATTTGAAATAATTAAGTGTGATATGATATATATTTTTAATCATCTCATATCACAAGCCAAAACTTTTTTGTATTAGCTTGCATGGAATTACTACGGAAGAGTATTGGCGCCACTCATGAGAAAAAAATATGATGGAGGTAGATATTTTTTTTTCATCATGCACTTCGAGAAAAAAGTCAATGTCGAGAATAAAGTCAAAATGTCTCCTCTGGTCCAGATTCGGACTTCTGGCATCAATAACTCGTTAGCAATACGTTGTCAAAACATAAACGATGCGTCTTTCCCATCGTTGTAAGGTAGACTACAAGCCCAGTTTTATCAAAAGTAGGTGTCTTTGAAGCTGCAGAAATAACATTGGTGTCTATGTGCAGCCGGCTGTGAGACGAGTGGATAGGGACCGTCTGCAAATTGCAAAACCGCTGCAACAGCAAAGAGAGACACTACACACTTATTCAATAACTTCACTCTTATACACTGTAGTGTGACCAAAATCACTGCAGCCATCAAAAAGGAGCCAGTTGATGGCTGCAGTGATTTTGGTGACAAGTTATTGAATATTTGTGTGTAGTGTCTCCTGTGCATAGACACCAATGTTATTTCTGCAGCTTGAAAGACAGCTACTTTTGATACAACTAGGCTTGTAGCACATTGTCTACCTTAAAACGATGCGAAAGAGGCACTGTTTGTTTGACAACGTATCACTCATGACTTATTGATGCCAGAAGTCCAAATCTGGACCAGAGGAGACATTTCGACTTTTTTCTCGAAGTGCATGATGAAAAAAAAAATCTACCTCCTATCATATTTTTTCTCATGAGCTAATACTTCCGTAAATTACCAAAGAGGTTGACTGCAGCAGATTCTCACAGCTAAAAGTTAATCAATTAATAAAAGGGTAACATGTTAGATTTTCTTCTGTGCTCTGTAGCAGAAAACAACCAGAATAATATAACTTCAAGCGCTAATAAGGCCATTTGATCGATACTATTGAATATATATATCTTGACCCATTTAAATGCTTATTCCACCCACTATAGCCTTTCAAGACAAACCTGCATAGAGACGGATGCATTGATGTTTTTAAAAGAACACTGCTTAATTAAACTTTTCTCGCTCTCTATCTCCTGTGTGCCAGTGTTAGATTTTACTACCTTTTTTTGGCAGAGAACGTCAACAATGTATTGGACTTAAATGAAAGCTGGCCTCGCTTTTACCAGCACCTGTTTTTGGAAAACACTTTTTCAGTCTGGTCCAGTTTAGAGAGAAACCTCCTTTTGTCCAAAGATAAGATAGTTTTTATTTTTTTTACCTTCACCTATTCTGATATAAAAGTGCAGCATGAAGTACTTCTATAAAAGCGGAACATAAATCCTGCAGCTTGTGCCGTTTATCAGTCACACACTCTTTGTGTCAGGTTATAATTTTTTTGGCAGTTAGCATTTTTCAGACTGTATTTATTGAAAGCCTTCACGACGTTTTATGACACTGGTAATTCTTGACAGGAACAGACTATCAACTTTTTATAGAATTGCACTCCTGAAGCAGTCTCGTCTCCCCACAACTGTCTTCCCATACATTTAAAGTGCTCTCTCATCTACATTCTTGAAAGAAACGTATTTTCTCCTCGGAAGGGAAGTCTGCAATGTTGTGACGTTGATTTGAAATGTATTTGTGATACGTCAAAAAAAAAAAGTAAAGGCATTTTCTCTCAAAATGTAATAGAGAACGCGGCTCAGTTGTATAGAAATGCTCCCAGCTGCATGGAAGTGAACTTAAAGCAAGGTTGTTCAGAGTTTCTTTTAAGAGTATAAAATGTTTTTAGTGGTATCACATTTGTGTATAATGTTTCGACAACAGGAAAATAAATGTCACTGTGGTACCGCTGTAACCAAACCACTTCATTTTATAAACCTAAATTGATGAAATTATCACAAAATAGGTAACAATATAATCTGAATTAAAGAAAATGTATTTTTACATGCCCCAGTGAGAAAGCTACCTGTCACATTACTGTGCTTACAGGTACCACCTATTGGAAAACTTCCCAGCACAGTGTTGAACTTGACTTTGCATTGAGATTTGGGAGGTGTACATATCGATGTTGTGTGTCTGACCTTGCATCTTCTGCCCAGAGAAGATTGCGGTCGTGCTTGAGGGTAACATATTTACCAATGTCCCCGCATTGGCTGATGCATATGTCATGCTTTTTGCAATGATTTACGCCATGCATCTGAGTTACCCAAAAGCGTTGGCCAACACATTTGACTTCATCCAGAAAGTCTTGATAGGTCTGGAAGATGGGAAGTTGAGGCCCAGAGTGCTGAGTCTTAAAAATGACCTTTTGGCCATGGAGTAATCTCGATGTTGGAGTTTTAATTTGCACTTCTGTTTCTTTTGGGGCATACAGCCAAGAAAGGATTATTGCTGTGGATTTACACATCCTACAGGTGTGTGTTGAAAGTAGTGTTGTTCATATTGTTTACCTTAAAATATAACTTTATAACCCTACTTTACCACTAATATGATAACAGTTTGAACTCTTCAACTGAGTCCAGTAACACTGATAAAATCACATATCACAATATATTAACTCAATAGGACTGACGACTTCTCATCTTGTGGGAGTTTTTTTTGGGCTTGACTGTTGGTGTGGTCCTACAATATTTAAAGGGGCTACATTACCATATTGTGAAAGAACCTTACCTGGTTTCATGCATATGGAAACATTCAATCCCATATGAAGATAGAGCTAGGAGACAGTTAGATTAGGACTACCCGTAACACCCATTCATGGTTTTGTGTATTTCTACACAGCCGCAATTCTAACTTTAGGCTACAAGCAACCAAATGCAACTCTCATAGTCTCCATTCAACAAGAATATGATGCCATGAATACTGAAAATTGTCTGGTCCTCTCATATAATATGACTCACATTCTCTTCAACCTAATTTCCAGAGAAAAAAACCTGTCTTAAATTCTTTCCAATAAGAGATTATACCAGATAGTAATAAATGTAATCTACATCAGAGTGGACTTGAGCCATTTTATGTTTTATTCAAACTTTGATTAACCAGGAAAAGGCTCAGTGATATTAAAAATCTCTTTCATTAGAGTCCTGACCAAGACAGGCAGCAGTACAAATGAACAGGTTATAGGACATAAACTTAAATAAGGGTTACATGCAAATTAAAAGTGCAATACGGAATCATAACATCTCATGTCACAAGTCATTAATGATCAATCAGGGCCAGCGTGAGGCGGTCGTAACACGCACATCCCAAGTCGCATGAAGCTTCTTTGAATTCATTTAGTGAGATCAGCTCTTTAAGATTCACACAATGTGTTCTTTTCTTGTCAGCCGGAGCTCTTACGAAAGGGTTTGACACTGCATGTGTTGCAAGTTAAGAGTAATTACACTTATTATCAGTTTCACATCTTAATCTGTTACGGTGAATTATAGAGATCTGTGTCGCTTTTCACATGCATAATCATTCTTTCAAGAGCCGCGGTGAGGGTGAAAACAACAAGTCTGAAAGCCTTTAAAGATGCAAACAAACACTGATTCTCTACAGGGTGTTTTTACAGAAGGAAGCTTTTAATTTCAATTTCATATATCATCAGTAAACAGATTGGAAAATGCCTGACATTTCCACCTTTTGTTTAAATCGCTGCATGCTACAGTAAATATATTCAGTACGTCTGGTGAACATTTAGTACCAAATGTGCACATATTACGCAAGTATTCTGCTTTTAACGAGTTATAGTCCGTCAGATTTAAATATTCAACACGTATTCAGTAAGTTTCATTTAGTGATGGTCTTGTAAAATCAACATTCACTCACTTGCACGCTGCATCTGTTCCTGCTAGAATAAAAAAGGGGGCTATAACCCAAAATGATATCATATATACTGGCAGTGTTGTAAAATGCCATTAGCAGCCCATACTGTACAATCATTTTGCACACATAGCGCAGTTTTAGATTGAAGCTGATTGCTGCATAATTTCCCTCTCCCCAGATCCAAATTAGCCAGTGTGCATTAGCAGGTAATTGTCGGTTCAGCGGGATGTTGCCTTCGCAGGCTGAAGACCTCATAAAAATCTGGAAGCAGCAGTGCCAGGAACGAGATATTAGTCCCCTGCTAGCTGCAACAGGGTACAAATGCTCCTCAACTGAAAAAAAGGCTCAATGTGGCCAAGTCTCCCTTAGAGGTGAAGATTTCCCAGGGTAAATTCAACACTCGGTGCAAGCTGTTAATGATCTCTACTTGTGACCTTATTGTGTCTCTTAGATTTATGTCCCGCTCAAGGAGAAGAGTGAAACCTCATATCTGTTGTGGGAAGTCGACAAATAAACTGTAACTCTGCCCTCTTCACAAGGCCAATGTCGTTTATTGATACCGCTTCAAAAAAGTGGCATTCAACCGAGAGCGTCTTCAAGAAGGAATATATTTATGAGGCAGCGGCACTGAATAAGTTTCCTGGATCCTGCACAGGCTGTAAGAATATTTATTAGTATTGTCCATGTTTGAAGATTACAGTGAGAATGCAAATCCCGAATGCTGTGCCTGAGGTCGTAAGAAAGGATTCTTTAGGCTGGGGGCATTGTGTGTATATAAAGTTAATGGAGCATGGAGAGGAGGAAAACAGGAAGTGAATTTGCTTTTCTAATGGCTTAAAAGAAAACGTGTGCCCTCTAGTTTTGCAATTGAACGTTAAGCTTAAATAAAGCTGAAGCCAACGGCAACAATCTTCTCCTCCACGAGTAGTCCCAGAAGAGTTGTACACAGGGCAAGGAGCTGTGCGAAATGTGAAAAGTGGAGGCTCTTTTTTTTTACAGTCACAGAGGACGAATACAGTATCTACCTTCACATAAAGCGTAGTGAAGGATGACAAAAGTGTAACATCACATCTGAGGGTAAATTAACTCCGGCTTCTGGTCATATTCAGACTCTCATTGTTTGGTTTGTCTGCTCCACCTGCCACTTTGGCTGGTGTTCAGTCACAGCTTGAAGGTTTTTGCATCCTGGTACTTTTTAAGATAACGGTAGCAGTCAATCATAGAAATATTATATAGGCATAATAATGAGCTAATAAAATCGACACAGAAACCCCAAAGATATTGATGTTGTGTAAAAAAGAGGCACAGACACGTTTATCAACTGTAATTTTTCCAATTAGCTAAATATGTGAGTTACAATTTTAACTAATTTAATGGAACTATATCATAAAAAAAACAATCCCACGATCTCTTAAACCAATCCATAATCTTTCCCAAACCTTAATCATAGTAATGTCAGATCAGGAAGCGGTCATACAAGTGTTTTTCTGATGATTTGCATCCTGACAAAGTGAGCATCGGATCAGAAAATCATTATGTGGACTTTGTAGGAGGGCAAAGACCCGCACTTTTTTTGTTGTTAAGTTTGGAGGACCTGTCGAATCACCGCAAAAATGACATTCCTATTGAAGTAAATTGTTGTCTTAATTACATTTTTATCTAAAACAAATTTTATGCCTGATGTCTGTGATGTATCATGAATATGCTTTAAATCAACACATCTTTTGACATTTATGTTACTGCTTTACTGTCGCTCCTTTTCAGCCAACCAGTCATATACTAGATGGGATGGGGCTAATAACCCTGAGTAACAAAAAATGAAGGAGGAGCTGTAATAACCAATAACATAATCACATTTTTGGTTACCATGGCGGCGCATAACAATGCAGCGGCTTCTCTAGCTCTCGGTGTTAGCTTAAATAGTTTTAGTGTTATAAATGATTTTGTTGGCACAGCGGTAATAAAATACAGCTCAAAAGAACTGCTTGAGCTTAACAACAGCCTTCACGTCCAGATTCACCTGGATCTCAAGGCAACACTCGGCAGATTAAAGATCCTGAGAACAAGCAGCAGTTGGAGCTGGCCTGGATCAAAGAGGAAGCGGTGCGAACGTAAACAAAAGAGAGGAAAACGGGCCGGTCTACTAACCAGGCTTAGGAGTAACGCTGGAAGGCCGGCTATCCCGTCACTCTTTTTATCCAACGTTCGGGCGCTGGATAATAAAATGGACTTGCTACGTCTGAGGCTGAACCAGCAGGAGATGCGAAGTGCAGCGTTTATGTCCTGACGGAGACGTGGCTCAACAACAACATGCCAGACTCCGTTTTCGAGCTCCACGAGCGGCTACTGTTTCGTTCGGACAGAGACCAACAGCTCTCCGGTAAAACCAGAGGAGGGGGACTTTGCATCTTCATCAACAAGGGTTGGTGCACGAACTGTTGTGAGGTGGAAAGACACTGCTCAGAGGCTGTGGAACACTTGATGGTGAAATGCCGTCCCCATTATCTGCCACGGGAATTTACAGCAGTGTTTATTGTGGCCGTCTATGTCCCCCCACGAGCTAACGCTAACGACGCACTGAAGGAGCTACACAACAGCATCGGCTCACTTCAAAATAAACATCCAGAAGCGTTGTATGTGGTAGCGGGGGACTTCAACCATGTGAACCTGCAGGACATTTTGCCGATGTTCCACCAGCATGTTAACATGCCACACGGGGGGAAAACACTCTGGACAAAGTGTTTACCAACATACGTGGAGCGTACAGAGCAGCGCCACGCCCCACCTGGGCGCTCAGACCACATCTCACTCCTCATGGTTCCTGCCTACAGTCCAGTGTCTAGAAGCAGGGACATTATAACAAAGACCATCTCTGTGTGGCCAGATGGAGCTGTGTCCATGCTTCAGGACTGCTTTGAGACCACAGACTGGCAGATATTCCGTGAGGCTGCAACAACAGGGAGCAGTGTGGACTTGGAAGAGTACACATCAGCTGTTCATGGCTACATCTGGAGCTGCATGGACAATGTGACCACCTCTAAGACCATCACCATCAGGCCAAACCAGAAACCCTGGATGACTGCAAAGGTTCGCTCTCTGCTGAAAATCCGTGATGCTGCGTTCAAGGACGGTGATGCAGCAGCACTCAAAGCAGCCAGAAAGAACCTTACAGTGGAAATAAAGAGGGCTAAGTCCACATATGCTCTCAAGATCCAAGGCATCTTAAATCCAATGACCCACGGAGCATGTGGAAGGGCATCAGATGCATCACTGACTACAAGAAGTGTAGCACAGTGCTCTGCAGACCCAGCGCTCCCTGACACCCTGAATGACTTCTATGCCCGCTTCGAGGCCTCCAACACCACTACTCCCTCCCGACTCACCCCCTCCTCTGATGAGCCCACAGTCATAACATAACAACGGCAGAGGTGAGAAAAGTCCTGCTGAGCATCAACCCCCGGAAGGCCCCAGGCCCTGATGGTCTACCAGGCAGGGTTCTGAAAGACTGTGCACACCAGCTGTCTGAGGTTCTGGCAGACATATTCAACATCTCTCTGTCCCAGGCCAGAGTTCCGCCATGCCTCAAGACATCAAAAATCATCCCTGTGCCAAAGATCTCTGTACCATCATGCCTCAATGACTACCGGCCAATTGCACTCACCCCTGTCACCACAAAGTGCTTGGAGAGGCTGGTGATGAGGCGCCTGAAGCTGACCATCGACGTGGCTGCGGACTCGCACCAGTACGCGTACAGGTGGAACCGGTCCACAGCTGACGCCATCTCCACCGTGGTGCACCAGGCCCTCTCTCACACGGAGAACAAGACTCTATGTGAGGCTGCTGTTTCTGGACTTCAGTTCTGCGTTCAACACCATCATCCCGCAGAAACTGGTGTCCAAGCTGGCTGAACTAGGAGCCCCCTCGCCACTGTGCAACTGGGTCCTGGACTTCTTGACTGGGAGGCCACAGAGTGTCAGAATTAATAACATCTCGTCTTCCACCATCATCCTGAACACCGGCACGCCCCAGGGATGTGTGCTCAGCCCACTGCTGTACACACTGATGACCTCCGACTGCAGAGCTCAGCACAAGAACAATCTCATCGTTAAGTTTGCAGACGAC
>OMNN01019195.1:0-24189 GCA_900302755.1 Chromis chromis
GAGACTTGGACACCCAAATAAACATTGTCCCAGAACAAGCACACTCCCTCATGCAAATGGAAATCCCAAATGTCACTGGCCTACCCCTGCAGGAAAATGCACCCCACCACATGGCAAAAACATCAACCAATCAGGAACATCTTGAGGAACATGACAATGGCCCAAGATGTTGATTTGACCTCCAAACTTCCTAGACCCCATTCTGATCAAGCATCAACAGGATGCAGTGGAACAAGTTGGATTGACAGAGGCCCCACTGCACAAGCCAGAGTACCCAAAGGATCCACTGCCAACGTCCTGGTGCCAGACCCCATAGGACACCCTGAGAGGTCCTCTTGTCCATGCCCAATGGTTCATAGCATTTTTGACCACATAAGGGGGACCAACACAATATTAGGCAGGTGGTCATAATGTTATGTCTGATCGGTGTATATGTTAAAGGACATATGAGCTGGCTGAGCATTTCTGTCTTGAAACTGTAGTGCAGCTTATCGATGGTAGCCTCAAAAACAATTGAAGGCAAGCGGCGGTGGAGAGGTGGGTGGGGACAGAAGTCGGGACTAATTTTCATATTCATATCTGCACTTACTACCCCATTTTATGCATGAAGGGATTTTTTCATGACTTTTAAATATGAAATTTTGGTGGTTAGTGGTGAGTTTTTAGCAGGGTAACCAATTTCAGGAGAGGAACTTTGATATCACTTTATGGCATTTTTGGCTCTAATGGTCAGGTACTGCATGACCACAAGTGTGTTAACTTCCTGAACGTAAAGCCCATGAAAGATTATTGAACAACTCACGGGGAAACCATTGACACTGACACGCTGCCAGAACAGCTTCTCTATGAAGGCTTTCCATAAAATCTTGGAACCCGTCTGCAGAGATTTGCACAGACAATCAGGCCTGGCTCACTCCAATTTATCCTTAAGGTGTTGCATGCTGTTAAAATGAGGGCCCAGAATAGATCATTTATTTCCTCTACACTAAGCGTTTTTTGTGGATTTCACTTTGTCATATCATGCTGAAACAGAAAGAGCCTCCCACTGACTTCGAAATTATCAGATCGATTTCATAGCAGGCTTCACGCTAGAAAAAGCAACACAAATAATCACCTTGAACAAACTGTTGTTGATTTACTGCTATTACATCTATTGCATTCTCAGTCAAATTCAACCTGCCGCAGAAAATGAATTTCTAAGAATGAGGAAAGACTTAAAACACACACCAGCGGCTTGCGCACACACTTAGACACAGCACAGCACACATGTAACATCTGCTGTCTAGACTCCTGCTCCCACACAAACTAAACCTTTCATGCAAAACATTTGTGCCAAAAATAGATGAAGTCCTCACAGTGACGCATTTACCTCAGCAACTAGTTAGCTGTTGGACTAGACACAATGTTATAGTTTATCTAGAGCAGGATTGTTATCAGGCTTCTGCAGAGCTTGATGATGAGCTGATCATTTGAATCCGGTGTGTTGGATGAGGGAAACATCTAAAACATGCAGGATAGTGGCCCTCGAGGACCAGGGTTGCCCACCCCTGATCTAGAGCAATGCTTCAGTGACCAGTTCTCATGTCTTAAGTCTATAAGTAAAGTTGCTATATGTTGTTTACGTCATTTTGTGATAGCACCACTATGAGGAAGCAACTCACTGCGAATAAGTACCCAGTCACAGCTCGCAGGAAGATGAGAATATCAAACCTGAAGAAGGAGAAGAGGTGAAACAAAGAACATAAGACTTTGTTTTTAATAGAGTAAAGAAACTGAAAGATTTGCTTGTTAGTGCAGGAAACTCTAGTTTTAATTAATAGCATAAATGATAGCTCCATTCTATTTAGTGTTGTATTGAAGTCAAGCCGGTGAGCCGCACAACAAAGACATTGGTTACACGTCTATTTCAAGGTAAAATGTCCATTTTGTATTACAATTACATTTGAAATACAGATTGCAAAATGCATTTTGGTGAACAAATGTTTGGGATGTCAGCAATACATACAAACACATTCACACAAAACAAGCAGCATCCCTCTGTTGTGCATTGACCACTGTAAGAGTCTTAATAGGCTTTCTTTTGACACTAGTAGTTTCTTGTTTGTCAGTTCAGTCAGTTTACTGAATAAATAAGATGGTTTTCTGTATATGCACATTCGTAGTAACTTCCTTATCAGTTTTATGGTGTTAATCGTTCACAGTCGAAATTATATGCACATCAAATCTGTGATTTAGTTAGTTTAAGACGCTTTCACTTTTAAAATGGCGTCGGAGTGCTTTTTGTTGTGTATTTTTAATCAGACGTGGCCCAGTTTGACACTGCTGAGAAAGACTCGATTTAACTGCTGAGGTAAACAGAAGGAAGCAGTGGGACAGTAATCTTCAGGTGAGACCCAGTGCTGCCCCCTGGAGTAAACTGCCGTCACATCCCTTTTTGCATGTGCCTCACACACATGCAAACACACACACGCATCCATACACACCGTGCTCCTTCAGTCATTTATCTGAAAGGCTGCGTTATGTAACAGGATCAACCAGCTAGTCAGTTAGTGAATTATGTCTCAGCTGTATCCCGTGGGATGTTGATCTTCCATGCATATCCTCCAGTTAATTTCACTGGATTTATAGATCTCCTTCTCTTGTAGCTGTTGCTGTAGCGCTCGCTATCTGGGTGAGCACGCGCATTTCGATAAGCTCCGTCTTAATCCAGAGTCTGACAAGTTATTTAATAGTATGAGGGAGTAGGATTTATTTGCTTCTCTTTGTGGTTTCTATGAGGTTTCTGTCTCTTTACACACTGGGATGACTGGCTTTGTTCAAGAAACTCCAATCTGCTCCTTATTGCTCCTGACCTGTGCTGTTATTTTTGTTTACACACTGCACCTATGTCAAATTAATGTATAATACTGTGCAAAAGTTGTAAACACTAAAAGTGAAGTGAGGCTGCTTTAAAAATTCACAGTAGTTTTTGCATATCAGTTGCAGATTCATACAAAATTGCAGTGAAATTACCCTCTGCCTTTAAAAATAGCATCACTTCTCCTCTGTACATTTGGCAGACATGTTGTTTCAGCATCTCGGAGAACTTACTTGGATTTAGAACATCTTTTCATATAGTAGTAATCCCAGACTGACTCCGTGGTGTTAAGATGAGAGGTCTGTGGTACACGGTCCTGCTGACATAAAAAGTCCAAATGTGTATTCATCCTCAGCAGAAAATAGTCCCCAACAAACGTACTCCGTTCTGAGCAATAATCTCTCTTCATTCTCTTCCAGTCTTCTCCTCTTTCATCTCTACTTCTCTCTCTCTTCTTCTCCTTTTCTCTCTGCCTTCAAGGTCCCAACTGAGTCCTACCTGTCACAGCTGTCCTGGCAGGACTCCCCTCTTTATACTGAAATGCAGCCAGAGAAGCGTCAGCCACAGCTGGAACCGCCCAACCCTGCTCCAGGTCAGCAGCCTCTTCAGATCATGGACCTGTGGGAGCAGTTCTCTGACCCGGCTACAGGTCGATGCTACTACGTCAACAGCATTACCAAGGAGAGGTCCTGGAAACCCCCCCGCCGGGCCCGAGGTCAAACCATCAACAAGGTGAAGCACCCAACACAGCGGGATCACCGTCGGTTACTCCTCCTGAATCCACGTATTTTTTATTCTTGCGCTGAAATTGCCTTAAAATGTGAAAAGGTTGGCATTTTTCAGAGGCGGATGAAAGTGTCGTCTCTCAAAGGAGAGGATAGAAAAGGGTCAGGGTGTAGAATGAAAGCGAATGCTCATTTATATGCTCACATGGTTTGACTGTATCAGCACTAAAAGGAACCTTTTCAGCCAAAGAACTTCATAAGACCTAAAGGAGAGTAGCCTGGATGGCATTTTTTTTCTTTTTACTTAGACACAGAGGGTTGCAGACACATTGATCACAGGACTGATTTTCCACAGCTGGTGTGTAGATTACGAGGGGAGACTCATGTATGAGTGGAGGATACTTTATACAGTATATTCTCACTTTGGCATAGGGTCACATTGAACTTAAAGTGGTCCAGGGAGGTTTTTTTGTAAACTAATAAAAGTTGTACTAACCTCCACTGTGCATTCTTGTCTTTTACCAGTGTACTTAAACATTTTCAAGTCTGCATTGTTTACATTGAGGCTTACAAGCTTTTCATTTCTACTTAAAGCACTACTAGAAGTCAAAATTCCACAGAGTAACACATGAAGAGTCTTTACTGATTGCACACCACAGCCTTAAAGAAGTACTTAGGCATACTTAGAAATGATACACTTTCACATATAGAGGTGAATTAAAAGCCTGATACTACTCTCATATCTGTCTGTTAAATAAAAAAAATCTACAGCCAGCAGCTGGTCAGCTTAGCTTAGCATAATTCCTGTGAAACAGAGGGAAAGCGCTTGGATCTGTCCAAAGGTAACAAAATCCAAAATCCAGCTACCAGCAACTCTAAGCTCACTAATTAACATAATATGTCTCGTTTGTGTACTTGGCACAATCACTGAAAATAAAAGTATCTGTTTTAGGAAGGTTATTTGCTATTTGTTGGCCTGAATATTTCCTGGATTATAACTATCAGCAAATATTTTGCAAAATATCTATAAATGAAAACTCACAATGCAGTGTACTAACACCCTAATGCCTTGATATTATCTTTGTAAAACTTTTAATGTTCACTGTTTGATACTGCTAAACTGCTGTCAGTTTACCCGTATAGAGATGGATTCATTTGAGGCCATACTTGGCAATAATAATAGCTAAGAATGTATTTAAGACCTTCCTCTTTCACAATCTGTGTGTGTTTCTCTGGCAGGCCAATCAAGTTCAACCTCAGACGTTACCCAGGGATGCCAGCCATCTGTCACTACCACTTTCTGAGGCTGGCAATGGAACTATGCACAGGGTAAATATGCTGTTCTTCTAAAGAGCCGGTAAAATTCAACTTCCCTGATGCCATTTCGTGTAACTTAACAGCTACTTCTGAATTAGATTCATTAGAAGTTAGAAGTTCCTCTTGTGCTGGTAGGATCACAGGATATGTGAGTGTTTGGGAGACTGAGATCAGAATTAGGATGTTACTGAGATCACAAATGAATCATTAACATTGTGTGACTTAATTGGAAAAACAGATGATGTGCTACTGCTGTTGTTTTGTTTTCCATTCTAAGCTGTTACTAACATGTGAGTGTTAGTAGCAAATTTACTAACTAAACTGACACAGGAGGTGGAAGGACTTTCTGAGTCTGGAGATTCCCTTTGAGGTTCATGTTGGGGCATATTTAGCATGTGCAAAATATATAGTATTTCAATGAATATAATACATTTTTAGATTTCAGTATGTTTTATTTATTCATTGATTTTCTTCATGTTATTTTTTATATATTCTTACATTCCTGTTTTTTGACCGTCCAAGCCCCACAACCCAGTGGTGGGTTTGAAATTCTTGTTATCCTTAAAAACAACAACACTTGAACACCTGAAACTGTAAAAAGAGACGGCCCTTGAACTCACCATGTGTGACCTGCTGTTCTGTTAGGAAACAAAATTTACGCTTAAAATCACAATATTTCCTCAAAATCATTTTATTTTACATGTGTCATTTAAAAATTCGACAGGAAAAAATGGTTTGCTTTTACCAGATTCTGCTCCTCAGAACAACTGGGAAACCATGAGTGACTGAGCTGCAACCAGCAATCACGTGACAAATATTTAGGGGCTTTTAAGCTATTCTAGGTTGAACTGCAGGCTGTGTTTACATACAGCTGATAGGAGACAAGTATGGAAACAAATTCAGAAGGTCGTAAAATCTCTACAATACTTAGAGTCATCATTTTTTGGGTTTGGGTTTGGGTTTGGGTAACACTCTATGGGTACATAGAAAGATGTTGTACATGTTGTTTCTAGATTTTAAATTTTTTTATAAAATAAGTAACCAAAGAAATCCAGCTGCTGTTTTATTTTTTCTCTCTTTTTTTTTGAAGATTTATGACGTTATAACTTTGTCATTCTGCACAGAAAGCATTCTTTGAGTTCTTTCTGCTTCTAGCCGTGGTTGTCCTGTTTCCATAGAAGTACAGAACTTTATGACTTTATGTTTATGACACTGCTTGCCAAGCAAGTATTTAGTCTGAGTAGTTGGATGAGTTTTTTATGATGATTCATTTGGTTCTTCAGAAGTGTCAAGAATCTTTTATATTCTTAACTTTATTGCTCTTCCCTTGGTATAAATCATGATTAAGAGTATTAATAGCAGTCCTTATGTAACATTTTTAAGTGCGAACAGCTGTGCTTTGACGTCTGTAAACACAGACAGACAGGACGAGCCACAGTGAGACAACAACACACACATACACACTCTCTGCCCACCTCTCTCATATAAATCTGCTGTCAGCTTCTATCTCTCACAGCGTCCAGACCAGCACTGTGTTCCAGATTAAAGCAAAGAGAAATGCTGAGTGGGGCCAAATTAAAAAGAAGATTATATCTTTCTAGTTGCCTCATAATTTACTGACCGACCCGCGTCCCTTATTTATCTATTGACTGTCCTCTGGCACACACTTTGGGGCTCATCCCTGAAGGTAATAACAAGCTAATGCCTCTCGATCTGATGCAGATGAGCAGAAGCCATTAGGGCCACACAGGGGGAGGCAGAGGACTGTGTGTTAAATCCAAAACATTACAAAACATTGCTAAATTTAAACCACTCGCTGAAACTTCCCAATCGCTTAAACCTCTCCCAGACTGCATACGCCGTCATTGTAAAGACTTTTAGTGCATCATTCATTTCACCTTTTTTTGTAAACTTAATCTTATACACTCTAAATGAGTAAGTACATGTGTTGCTTCAGACGTAAAGGTTTTTGGAATCTATGCAACAGCTGTCAGGGGGTGACACTGACCCGTCCGCCGAATCAATGACGACATCTACGCGGCGATGCTACGCTAGCTGCATGATCCAGATTGTTAGAGATAAGCATTTTGCATCTCAAGGCTGCATTGCCTCAACGTTGCATCAGTGTTTCAAATTTAATGTTGCTCATCAAAAAAAATACCCACATGATCAAAGTAGTGATTCCCCCATCAAGTCAGTTTCAGATGCATTCTGTTGACCTATATGTGTCACTTTTTATTCTGTGCTACATGTTTTAACAAACAGGAACTGAACTGGTTATATATAATGCATACTGCACGCCACATGGGTTTATGACCCAGGTGTTAAAACACATGTGGCCCATATTACTTGTGAGCACTGAGCATGATCTACATTTTTATTTTACTCTTTAGTATTTTGATTGTGAGCTAATCTGTGGAACTGCTGCCTTTAAGTGCAATTCTGAGGCACTAGTGCATCACCAATACCTGTATTCTTTTTTTTTATATCATTATATTTCTACTCTTTATACCTTAACTTAACATATTCTGTATATTCGACAATAGATCTGAAGTGATCAATCGATTAATCGACAGAAATACATTGCCAGCTATTTTGACAAGCTAATGCCAATTGAAAAACGTCAACAATTTTTCCAGTTTGGGAGGATTTTCTGCTTTTGCTTCTTGAACTCTTGGTCGGACAAAACAACATATTTGCTGACATCATCCAGGGATTTGGCAAATTTCTTCTTCACTAATCCATCAATCGAGTAGATAATCTGAGGATTACTCAATAATGAAAACGATTGTTAGCTGCAGTTTGCTCTCATAGATACACTTTCTTGCTTTGCATCTCCAAGTTACGCAACACACACCATCCCTTAAATGAAATATGATGCACTGTTATCGATTAAACCGATGGTTCCTAAAGTTTTTTGGTTGATGTACCATTATAGCTGCATCAGAAAAGCTTCATCAACACCATCTGTCATGTTCCAAATGTCTTAATTTACATGGATTTGAAGCTGAATGTTATTTAAAACTATTAACATGATAAAAGAGAGTGTTGTTAGAATAATTAGAACTGTGGATCTCCGGCTCGGTCTCTGTTTTTGTTTGTTCAGTGGGATCACTGCTCGCTGCTTTTGTAATACTGTGAATTGGCAGAAGTTTCTAACATTTATTCAGTACTTTGCTGCGTACTTTAACTTCTCTACTTGCTTGTTTCCACATAACCTCGACTGCAGCATGCGGTTTAACACCTGTGCCAGTTCGGTTGGAGCCAGGTTAAGTTGGCTTATCGTAGCAGCTAGTTTATTAGTTTTTGTGGCAATAAATAGACTATAAATCAGTCTCCAGTTTATAATCCTTTCCTACTTTTTATTTTCTATTTTCTTCCTAAGCACTTTTTTTTTAATCTCCTCCCACACACTGCCTGAGAACAGTTTTTTGGACTCAACTATTGCACAGTATTTAAAGTGAACATATTAAAATATTGCTTACTCATTATAACATCAGTAATAACAATTATCCAATATTGATATGGCACTATAAACCATGCTGTTGTAGTTATGAGCAATTTTACCTTTGGTGCATTGCAGTCACTATAAGAGGCTGATTTACTTTTACTGAAATAAAGCATCTAAATGCCTCTCCCACCACTATCTCTGACTACAGATCTCGCAAACAAAAACTGTTGGACGGTGGTTAATGTGGCAATGTGAGCAGAGTTGTGGTATGATTATTCAGTCGAGCACACACCTTCCTGGCTGAGCGGCTGTTCATGACACTCACTGTACCGGCTGATAAAGTCAGCTTCCCTCTAGAATGGGGAAGTAGACACGAGCTGAGAGAGGAGGGAGAGATGAATGGTTTTTACATTTTTACAGTCAGACGAAAGGGTGTTGTGACATGAAACGACAGAAGCCTGAAGACGTCAACTCAACAGAAAACAAGTTCTCAGACTCAAAAGTCGGCCTGGATTGTACGACTGGGTGACCAGTCATAATGAGCACCTTTGCTGTGAGTTAATTTTAGTTTCCTACTCAGTGCTGCTTACTTAACTGTGTTGTTATTGTTGTTCTGTACCATTATTAGTGTTGGATTTTTTGGCAACACATGGGAAATGTTGTGCCAATGAGCTGAATATGCTTCATTTGACTGTTGTGGTAATGTGATTTACTCATATTGACTTTTCCGAGGTTAGCGCACTGACGTTGTCATACACTAAAAGCTGGTCTGACTGTATTTATGTGGAGCTGTGTGATGTGTAGCCTAGTACGACTGGTAGAAATCATTGTGTTTGAGTCAAATGTGTACTACACAACAAAAGTTTCACTCTTACTGAGCAGCAACTGCCTGCCATTAACTTCAGGTGAATACTTGTGTGTGTCCCCCTATGCTGTGGTAGTGAATCAGAGAGCATTTTTAGCTGGCAGGATGTTGGCGGAGCTAGTTTCAGTGCTGGTGTGAGTGTTAGACCTTTCATTTCTTAACAGAACAAATTTGTCAGCATCCTGTTTTTCACGTGGGTGTGAAATTTGCCTAAATTGCTGCCACTTTGGATCAGACTTACTGCTGCACGAATGCAGAGAAAAGGCCCAAAAATGACACATTCTTTAATGTTTTTTGAAGGTCAGTTATGCAGAAAATGAAGGGTCTTTTAATGGTAAATTTAATATATGTAGTAACTGTTGATGTGTGTTTCCTTCCTTTGTCTTCCTGCCCCCCTCTATCTTGTCTTTCTTTCTCTTCTTTTCTTTTCTTCCTCTCCAGCTGTCACCTGATTTCCTCTTCGGGAGCCACCAGAGGAATACTGACGGTGGCTGGCAGATGAAACAGGTAAAAACTCTTGTCTACCTGCTGCACTCTTTCATCGCCAGAGGGCATCTAATGCATTTCACCTTGACTCTCACCTTGTAAAAAAAACACCAGTCAAAGACTAAAGCACCCTTTACCAGTTTTACATATTCTCCCTGCACAACAGGATGCGTTTGCTTAACAAAATGGGACATCATACAACTCTGGTGACTTTGTCTGCCAGCTTGACTTTGTCACTGCATGAGATGAAACCCTCCTTCATGTTATGCTTGCATGTAGTATCCTGCACCACCTGCACATAAATATCTATAGATGCATGGATATCACTTGGACGGCCTATTTTACTTTAAAACAACATCGCTTTCCTTGCTATTTTTGTTTGCGTGCCTGATTGTGAAGGTAATCCTAAGTGTTTTGTCAGTGCTTAAAGGGCTTTTGATGGAGGGTCTTTTCCTCATGAAAATCAATGAACTCCAGTCGTTAGATTTGCAAAAACTGCATCTCCACTGTAGTACTGTAGAATATATTAAAGTAATGCCAGCTATGCTCTTTAGATTCTCAGAGATCAGCATTTATGCATATTAAGGTGGCGAAATAGCAACTCATGGTGTAAAAAGAAAGGCTGTTACCCAAGCAGTTCTTACTGCAACATGTTGCATCACAGTGGGGTGTGGGTGCACTTGGTTTAAAGCCCTTTTAAAGGCCTCCTCTTAGCAAAGGAGCAGATTTGGCTCTTAGTGCTAATCCTCCTTGCATGAAGAGATGGCAAACATTAGGAGGGATATTTAGTCTGATTGTTGAAACTAGGTTACAGGGATTGGGAAGGGTACTTAATTATGGCTGTGGCTGCATGAAAAGTTGAAGTTGGGGGAATTTGTGCTTTTGTGTGCACTCATGCACACTTGTATATGTACAAGCAGGGGGTTATTAAGCATAAATATGTTGCATGTAAAGTACAGCTGCAGATATCTATCTATCTTTCAGGTAAACTTCTCCAGGAAACTGCAATTTGTTCCCTTCTGACAATGTGTGAAGTGTTTAGCATAGACACTTAGTGAGCCTGAACGCTTCAGTCCAGATCTGCAGGTCATACAAGTACAAGTAGCACTACTGCTGCATTGTTCTTCTTCCCCAATGAGGAAATGTTTAAAAAATAATTCAGACCTGATCTGACAAATAAGAATGATAGCTGCCACCGTGCAGAGAGAACTGAGAGTAGATAACAAAACCTGTTAAAGTCCTGATAGAGAGGCAGTGAGCTCTGCGGTTGACAAATGTGAGCAAGGATTAATTTAAACAAGTGTGTGGGAGATTTGTTTCATGCCGACAGTGGCACTTTTAAATTACAGTTATTATTTTAGATGTTTTATTGACATCAAACCTCTCGTCTTGTAAGAAAAAAAAAAGATTAATCAGCAAATACATCCTCTGCAACAAAACTAACTAAGGAGAAAAAGGTCCCACTAGCAAAAAAAAAAGACCTGATCTTTGGTGTAACAATGAGTGAAAAGCTGAAAGAGCAATAAAAATTAGAACCAGTTTCCTGTTTTAGGTCTCAACTTATAATATAAGTTGAACAAACAGTGGAAATAATATTTTATTTAAAAAAAAAAAGATCAAACATATGATGCAAGTAAGTTGAGGTAATTGATCAGCTTTGCATCATTGTTTGTTTGTATTGTAATTAAGCTTCAAAGCAAATTGATCTCAATCTTGAGCTTTTATAGGAAATAAAGAAATATGGCCTTGACCTCCATGTTGCTCTTTGCTGTTTTGTTGTTTGTGATTTTAATTGTTGAGGTGTTTGTGCTCATTGTGCTGTTGCACTGTTTGCTTGAGGCAAGGGCATCAACTAAATACTTAAATATACAGTAAATGAGATATAAAGAAAATGTCTTCTCTACAGTTTGCTTAGTTAATCAGAAGAAAACAAACACATCAGCGCTTAAAATCTGCAGAGATAAAGTACAGTGGAAGCATGTTGTATTTAATTTTCACTGTCCGCCCCTTTTCCCTTCTTTGTCTGTTCCACCTTTGACAACTCACCCAAACATTTGTCCTTGAAGAGCATGCAGCGTGCCGCCTCCTCTGATACCCTGAGCACGATGGCATTCAGTAACGCTGATGCCCAGAGTCATAACTCTGCCCCCCTGCATGATGTCAGGCAGCAGCTCAGCCACTCCCAGTCTATGATCCTGCCTGAGAACGGCAAGGTATTCACCTGCAGAGCACATATACACACTCACAAGCTCATAAACTGTGTGTGCCATGTTAACAGAGAGAAGAGGAAATGCAGATAGGCTTCAACAAAGACTTCACACAAAACACTCTTGACGTGTGCACATGTACATCCACATACAGACGACTGAACACAGCAGATGATGCCCGCTTCCTGTTTTTCAGCTGGTCCAGCAGAGCAGAGATTTCTCCTGCAATGTGACCAACATCGTCGTGGAGCCTCCGTCTCCTGAGAGCTCTCCAGACAGTGACGGCTGCACACCGGTGAGAAAACACCACCTCTTACTTTGTACATGAAGATCCCAGAAAAATTGGATCTCCAGTTTTGGTGATTTAATGTTTTTTTTCAGACAAGTGTTCCTCTAAGGTTTGGAAAGCTCCTCTTCAGCTCATAAAATGTAGGACAGTGATGCTACATTAATATCCAGTGCTATTAGTACAATGATTTTCCAGTATTGATCCTTTTTTTTGCATGCATGCATATTTTTTCTTTGTTTTTAAAGCATGATCATACATTTTCCTATTGATAACACAAAAATGACAATAAAACCATGTTAAATTTACTTTGAGTTTTCCAGCTTTACCTGTCTTGGGGACAATCAACAGTAGAAAGAAAGTAGTAGTTGGTTTTATTTGCAGATTCCTTGACTTGCCCAATAATGTCCAACAACACACTTGTAAAAAATCTTAAATTGTGAAAACCATAATCATATCTGTGGACCAGCCAATGCATTCTTTTTGAAAAACCACACAGCAGTTCAGTTTTTTGATAGTAATGTACATTTTCTTCACCATAACAATCTTTAAAAAAAAAAAAATCAGCACTAACTACCTCCTCTATATATGTGGCTGAATATTTAGCTTCTCTCTCTTTTAAACTCATCTTCACTTCTACTTTACTTCAGTTTGTTCCCGGCTGCCTTTATATACTGTACTCAACGCTTATAGTTTCATAGTTACTATTAATTCTGTTCTCCTGCACCTTAAACGGGGCCATACCGCAGTGGGAGATTTTAGAGCAGCTCCCCTCCTGCTATTTTTTGAATGATGCAACAGTCAAGTTAAATGGGTTTGCTCAGGATGCAGTATATTACTCAGAGGAAAAGCCCGCTGTGGTGCTTTACTGTTAAAATCTCAGCCTGTCTTTACATACTCCATACGTACTCTTTTTATCCTCTGCCTGTTGTGAGTGATGCTGTCAGCAGGACGGTGTAAATATCAGAGAATACTGCAGATTTGAATGTACTTTACACCCTTTTAATTTGTTCCTAGGAGCTGGAGAAGGCAGGACTCTTGAACAAGACGAAGATTGCAGAAGGCGGCAGAAAGCTGAGGTGAGGCTGCTTGATTAAAGACAACAACATTTGATTGTATTGTTTTTGTGTATGTTCAAATACATGAGGGCAAGTGTGATTTTCTGAGCTGAGTCTTAACTTAACCAGAATATGTGCTTTTGTTGGGTTGCAGGAAGAATTGGAGTCCTTCCTGGGTGGTGTTGGTTGGGAACAGTCTGGTTTTCTTCAAGGATCCTAAATCACAGACACCTTCCAGCTGGGTAGGAGCTCACACAAACTCTGTGTTTAATGATTTTAGTCCAGGTCATTTTTCAAGAAAAAAAACACGTGTTTTTTTTGTTGTTGTTGGGGTTGTTTTTTTTACCGTTATTTCATTTTTTTTAAACTAGGCAAGAACTTTCTTGTTTTCGAAATCCTCAGTGAACTCTTCTGAGTCATCTTTTTTTAGTGCAGATGTCAGTTTTTCTGCTTGGTGGATTATTTAAATTTCACAATCAGACATTGCAAATTATCATTTAAGGGCAGCTGTTTCTGGTCCAGTGCACAAAGATCAGTACCTCATGACAAACCCAGAAAATGGCCACATATTTCCATATTTCTATCCACTATGTTGCAAACTTTTATCTGCCATTTTGTCTCCGTCGGTCTTTTCAGCAGAATCACACACATCTTCTCATTGTTTATAAAGCAGGTCACAAAACACCTGCAGGTGTGTGAAAGTGGGTCATGATTGGTCAATAAGGTGGTGCCCCACAAATAACATCAAACCATTTTTACTTACATATATGGGTCGGTTCAGCCAGTGGTGGGAAAATAAACAGTATATGTGTCATGTATCGTGACTTCATCGTACACAGAAACCAGGAAATAGTCGTCCTGAGAGCAGCGTAGATCTGAGAGGAGCTCAGCTACACTGGGCCAACGAGCTGTCCAGCAAGAAGAATGTTTTCAAGGTAAGAAACAAGAAAGTGAAGCCGCAATAAAAAACTTTGTGAAGCTAATGGTTTTAAATGTCCTCCCAAAAGTTTATTCTTACTGATAATATATTAACAGTAAGAATAAACTGCCTTTTTCAGAAGACTCTTCTATTTATTAAAACACATTTTCTACTTAATAGAAAGGTTGTTGTTGTGAGCGGATATAGTGGGAGGACTGTGGGGTGGCAGATAAGAATATTAATGAGGGAAGTGAGAATAGGAAGCTCTCTTTCACCTGATCACTTTTCACTGACCCACTCTGAGGAAGAGGAAGAAGCAGTAAAAATGAGATTTTCAGAGAAATGTAGATTAAATACAGTCTGTAGTGTCCTCTAAGTCAAACCATGCACGGATGAATAAACTTAATACATGCCGATTTTTGTCGATATCGATTGACAGAGAAGAAGTGTGGATAAAGGAAGATAAACATCACTGGGGAGATTTAGGAACGTGCATTAATATGGTTTATAAATGTGTTTGTTTCAGCTGAGGACGGTGACGGGGAACGAGTTTCTGCTGCAGTCGGAGACAGACTCTCTGATTAAGGAGTGGTACAACACCATCCAGAACGTCATCGAGAGGCTGGTGAGACACACAGTTGTACTTTTCAAGTTACTGCTTCTCTAGTCACTTCTCTATTAGAATGGGTTCCTTTTGGTTAAAAATAGCAGCATCTGTATATAAAGTTGATGCTCGCTGATGCATTTTACTGAAACTAAAACATACGCACTGTTCTCCACAGTCTGCTTCTTTGGGTTTTCACGTTTTTAATTTCTTTTAAACTTTTAAAATCAGTGTTTTAAATGCTTAGCTAACTTTAGGCTTCTTATACCTTATGTAAAGCACTTTAAAAACCAATTCACAAAAACTGAATATGCTCCAAAAATGACATGGAGTTCAGTTTTATCCCTGTTTATTATAATAGATGGTATGTAGACTGAATTTCCATTGTATCTGCTTGGTGTCTATGGTGATGTGCTACAGCAAGCAATAAAGTCTTCTGTTCTCCTTTGATGTTTTCCTGTTAGACTGCCGAGAAGTCATTTTGATGACACGTTTTCAGTAAGTGGTGTAATATGTGCTTGTATATGGTGCAGTTAACACACTTGTCGTTCTTCCTGCCTTCCAGGATCGTGAAAACCCGCTAGACAATGTCCTCCTGTACTCTCTGAGGAGAGCGGGCAGCGTGGAGATGCTGGAGCACAGCGGCGACGAGGACGACAGGAGAACGTCTCGTAAGTCTTCACCACATGATGCCTCTCATCACTCGGCCCCCTCCCTTCACACGACCACCACAGAGAGCCGTCCCTGCCCTCCACTCCACTTTACTCACAGCCTCCGTCATCATCACTCTCTTTTCTAAACTTCCATACAGGCTTCCTGCATCCCTCCGTCCTGTCCTCCATCCTCTGCTCCATCCAGCCCTCTTATATTTTCACTCGGCCCCCGTGGCAGATAATCCCCCCGTCAGTCCTGTCTCACCTCCGCCGCCGCCCGGCCCTCCCGCTCTTCATCCTCACCACCATCCCCTCTCATCTGCTCTCCTGCCCCCCAGCCGAGCGCCCCGCACTGACCTCCTCCTTCTTCTCTTCCTCTCCCTCCTCTGCCTCCCCCTCTCCTCCCTCTGCAGTCCCTCGCTCTTCATCCAACCTGGAAAACACGGAGAGGAAAAGAGTGAAGACCAGACTGAAGAAGCTGATCCTAAAGAGACCTCCTCTGCAGGCCCTGCAGGAGAAAGGCCTCATTAAAGGTGAGCTTTCCGTTTGAAATTGCACTCAATTTCAATTCAAGTATCCTTTATTCAGCAGTATATGGGGCGAATCACGGAAGTGAAGAGTTTGGCTGTTGAGTTGTAGGAATTTTGCCATTAAGTGAGCCACATTAAAGTTCTGATGGCAGGAAATCTCAGCATTTATCCTGCAGTGATGCTGCGTCCCCCCAGTGAATGTGTGGCGCAATCCTCCTCATCTGTTTAGCAAGAGCTTTTTCACACTCGCAAAAATCTTTTATTCATCAATTTCCAATGCTAAAATGATCCCTTGGTTTTTTTCTATCCAATATAAAATCCAAGCACATCATCATTTTCTCAGTGTGACAAATAACCACATAAAATGTGTTTAAAAAAAGTGAGTTATGGAGAATGAAAATGACCTTCGTAGCCACCAGATGTGTGAGATTTTGGACACCACATTTATCAAACCTATAAATGAGGGGAATATTTGTTAGAAGAATAGTGTTCATGCCTTCAGTAGATTTTATTTTGGGGGGCGGGGGGTTGCCTTCGTTTGATAGTAAACTGTTGACAAGTGGCAGTTTCAATCACTGTCTCAGACCCCCTAGACCACCAGAACACACAAGAACTTCATATTTTTGTAATAAAGATTTTTTTTTTTAAATGTTCCGTTAGCTTTAACACTATGCCAGTCCCTCTTTCCTAACCCATACCATTATTATCTGCACATTTTTAAAACTGAAGTTCTGGTGAATGGTGAAGCACATTTGTAAAAGTAACTCTGCACAAGCTCTCCAAGCTTTTGTGATCGTTGAAAGCAGTAACCTGTGCTTATGTGGTTAAATGTAGATCACTCTAGAGAGCTGTAATGGTGCCATACTCCGTAAAGCAGCAAAGGGTGGCTCATGATGCTTTTCACCTATAATCTGTACAGTACAGCGCATGGGTTGCATTGCATCATCAAGTGTGAGCCTACATGTCCGCAGGGAACAGAGTGAAACGTGGAGGTTTTCTCCCATAGTGAACAGAGAACTTATGAGTAGATTAACTAAAGCTTGAAGCTCTTACATCATGTCTTGGTAAAATAAGAAGTGTGTGCAGTTATCTGTGAGAAAAAAAAAAACAACAACTTCTAAACAGACATAAAAAGTGTGTTTGTGTCCATCTGTCATCGCCCTTCAGATCAGGTGTTCGGCTGTCGTCTGGAGATGCTCTGCGAGAGAGAGAAGAGCACCGTCCCTCGCTTTGTCAGGCTTTGTACCGAGGCTGTGGAGAGGAGAGGTACACACGCCACAAACACAGCTCCCACTAATGCGATTCTCAGCTCAAAGCGGACACATGAGAAAACACCCTCAACCCCTGTTTTGAGCATCGCTTGACAGCAGCTCTGAGCTCGCTGTTCTCCCAGCTCTGTGACATAAATCATCAAACGGAAATTTACCGAAAACTGTTTGTGATTGCCCGACAGAAAGCCGACCAAAACGTTCAGATTCGGAGGAGAAGCCATGACAGCTGCCAGCCAGAAACGGGTCTAAATGAGAGAAAATTGAGTTGTTTAGAAACAGTTTAGAAACAACTCTGCAATAAATATTTAATACTCAGAAAAGAAATCTGTGTTTTGGGCTTTTTAAAACCTGGTTTTGATGAATTAAATATGTCTCAGCAGCGGTAATTTCAGATCATGACATTTACATTTCAGACTACGGCACACTGAAAAACTTTGAGGACGAAGTAAAGAATTTTTTTTTGGGCTCATTCTCATAGTTATCATATGTAGTTACTGCAGTAAAAATGGAGGAAGGTAGAATATTTTTCATCGCTCTAAGGATATAGTGTGCCACACTGTATGTTGTACAGATTAGAACTGTAAGTAGCCATTTCTTTGTTGATTAATGAGAATTTGTAGTCTATTAAGGTCATAGAAGAGTGAAAAATCTAAATTCACCATCCAGGAACCCCATGTTTTCTTACAGTTTCATATTGTTTGTCTAGCCAACAGTCCATAATCTAAAGGTTTTCAATTTACTGCCTTGGAGGGCCTAAAAAAACCCAGCCAATATCCATGTCGGAGAGGCTGAAACCAGAGAACTTTTGGCATTTTTGCTAAATTGCTGCTAATTCTTTCCTGAGTCGCCTAATTGCCTGATGTTTGATTCCTAATACAGACTGTAAAGCCCTCTGGTGACAGATTTTATAATTAAAATTAAGTTGACTTCATCAATTAAAGCATGTGGGAAAATGCAACAACAAGAAAACAAAAATGAAATCTGATATCTAATGTGAGCTGCCTATATATATAATATTCACAGATCTGGTACATATCAAAATATCCATCAGTAAACAGCAGCGAGATATTTTTACAAGCCGCTGAGTGAAGGATGTATTTTTTATGCTAACGCCCTGAAACATTAAATATCAGTCAGAGACTCCTGAATTTTTATGTTTTCACCTGAAGCGCCCTAAAAACCTGGCCTGTTCTGCTGCTGATCACAATTTGACCTTTTCATGGCATTTGTTCCCAAAAAGAAACTTTTGCTTTGTGGCACAGATCCTGGCTTGTTTTAAAGCTGCTGATAGGCTCTAATTGGCGTCAACAAAGCAGAAACTCAGCATCACAATGAAACTTTGTGCTTCATCAAGCAACATTGTATGAAATGTGAAGTGTAAGGAAGAGGAAGTATTTATAGGCCATGTGATCATGCTAAATGTAACTGTTTTTTACATTTTTTTTATTTTTAGATCGCTAAAACTGTGCTCTTGCTCTACTTTACTCACACATCTTTGGGCACTTACGCAACATAGCGGACTTCCTGGGCACACTGAATTATTGATTTGCAGAAAATGCCATGACTGCCATGACCAGAAAACCAAACAAATCAGCTTAGCCTGCCTTAAAATCTGAGGAAAGCATTTCTTAAGTTCATGAAATTTTAAATCATGCCTAATGTGACAGTTTAATTTTGATTGTGGAGTTCCCCTTGTCTGACCTGCTCTGTGTGCTGGTATGTTGCAGGACTGGAAACTGACGGCATCTACAGGGTGTCAGGAAACCTGGCAGTGATTCAGAAACTACGCTTCCTGGTGAACCACGGTGAGGATGAAGGGCAGATGATTATTGTTGATTCTATTTCTGGCAGTGAAACCAGAGAGAGAAAATATGAATGGAATAAGGAGAGAAGTAGATGCAGATTGAAGTTTTCCTGCATTTTTTTTTTTTAGAAAACATTGAAATTTACCTGATTCCTCTTTTCCAGCTTCTTCACATCAAGATAAATGATGTTGGTTTTGTTTGAGAGTGGATGATAGTTAAAATATAAAACACCATTCACTGTCAGCCTGTTTGAAATCTGTTTCCCTCCAACTACACAACACAGCAGAGCAAAGCCATATCTGAGTAACTGTTGGTTTTTGCAGAGCGAGCGGTGACTACAGATGGCCGTTACATGTTCCCAGCGGAGTTGGTACAAGGTAGATTCAGGCAGACGAGGACGGCAGCCGTTTTCATGTCTTACTCAGCCTGCTTGTTTTTTTTGTGCATCATGTGTTGCATAATGTGAACACCTCGGTCCAAAACGCCCCTAAAAATACCTATTCGCAGACTGACACGCAGAGCTGAGCTGCAGCGCAGATGGGCATCAAACTGTCCTTCTTTTTTTTGTTGTCGTTGTTGTGCCACCGTTTGCTTAATGTATGTGTGTCCCCTCGGCTTTTGTGCTTTAAGTTTTCTGATGTAATAACATGCAGCAGGTTGTACAGCGGCTCCTCACGCGGTCCGTGGCTGCCACCAAGTGGACGACGTGGAGAATCAGCTCTGCCTGTGAAGCTTTCTAATCCCACAGCAGGATCTCGCTGACTGATGCTTCTCATCATGAGATACCAGAGATCGTACATGAATGCCGACCTTATTGACACTGAGATCAAATTAAATCCTATACTCTGGCATGTATGATCCCATTTGAGAAGCATTAGTCAGGCCTGTGTTTAAAAAGGAAAAAAGAAAAAAAGAAGTGTGCTTTATCCTTTAAAGTGTGTGTGCTGCTGTGCTTCTGTGTCTTCACTGACTTTCACAGACCATCTCTATCTCCCTCCTGCAGCTACAAGCCTTCATGTTCCGCCTGAAGTGAATTCATACTTATGCTAAATGATGCCGTGACTGTAGCTCCACTATTTCGACTTTACATTTTTGTCTTTCTTTTTTTCCCATATTCCCTCTCCTTTCATTCACTTCCTCTGACCCCGGCTGCCCGGATTTCTCCCCATTCCTCCTCATCTCTGGCTCCCCCCTCCCTCCTCTCCTCCCTCCCTCCCTCCCTCCCTGCTCTCAGAGGAGAAGCTGAATTTGGACGAGAGCGAGTGGGAGGACATTCATGTCATCACGGGAGCTTTGAAACTTTTCTTTCGCGAGCTTCCCGAGCCCCTGGTGCCCTACGGCTTCTTCACCGACATCGTGGAGACAGTCAGTGAGTGACCAGTTTCAGCCCCATTCACCCTGGTTTAGGGTTAGGATTAGGGTTGGGGTTAACCCTAACCCTTAGTTCATATACTACTAGTAAATGTGGTATTTACACGTTGAAGTGGAGGGCTTCAGTGTCACTTTATACAGAGTGACAGATACTATTTATAAAATTTGTATGATCCAAAAAATACATAATTTTGTAAAAAGTAAATAATATGCTTTAAAATTGAAGGAAGACATGTTAATTCTAAATCCAAGAATTGATCTGTTATTCTTTTGCTCTTAACTTGATAAATATGCTAGAAGTGATGCAATGCACAATCAGCTTCCAAACATCTCTGCCACTAGGATGCCTGCACACAACAATTTTTATTTTCACCATTCATTTCTGCCTCTGATATTGTATAATTTTGAATACTCACAATTTCAAAACCAGGGCAGACTTGGTTAAAGATTTTACTCCTTTTCACTTTGTCACATGTTGGTAAAAGTAAGTTTCACCCTTGCAGAATGCAGTTTTTTCACAAGACATTCTCCCCCCCTTTAGAAAATGCTACACAAGATATATAAATACAAAAAAACATTATGGTGCTTCCAAAAAAAGAAAAAAAAGAAGCAAGAATTCCAAGGCGAGAGACGAATAATTATATACTGACAAATCTGGGATTTATTGAGCTGTGGTGAATTAAAGTGAAGCGGTTTGCTGGTAACAATCTTTACATATAAATCTTTACTTTTTTTATCTGTGCTTTTTTACACAACTGCTATATAATCTTCAGCTCGCATAAACATATTTGAATCACATTTGAACTTTGACACCATCATTTCAAGGATCACACTGGTGTTTGTAGTTTTCTTCTTGTCTGAAAATGCCAGAAAAAAAAACAAACAAACCCAACAATTGTTCATCTCCTTTCCATGGTCGTCCATTCTTTCCCAATGAAGATGTAAATCTTTAAAAACAGGCCACTAATGTATGTAAGCTTAAATATTTTCCTAAAACAACAGGGCAGTGTAAGTTCAAGCAAAATAGGAGTAGGTTGTGCATTTTTGGTGCGCTTGAGAGTATTTACGGCTGTAGGATGGTGTGTGTGTTCAGCATAATAAAGGTCATTTAGTGCAATAATGTGGCACATGAATTTCTTTAATAATTTTTGAACAATAATGTAGTCTGTTGCACCAAATCAGGCTTGTGTTCACTTACAGCAGTATAAATTCACTGATTACAGCTGTGATCTCTTCATGGGATTTGCTGAGAGTTAAAAATACATAGAATATGACCAAATTTATCCTTTAACTGTGTTCAGTTAATTTGCCCGAACTGCTGTGATACAGAAATGCATCATATTATCTTTTACTTATCCTTAAATACAGTCGATAATCTCGCATTTTAAAATAAATTACATTCAGTGAGACAATTTGCATATTAAAATCTACAAAATGTTGATAATAAATGTAGATCCATTCTTTGTATGAACACCCTGGTTTTTTTTATCAATTCAGGGGGAATTTTTTTGCAAAGTGTGAGCACATGCAAGATCAGCAGCTTGATGTTCATCAAACCACTGCGGTGATAGTCGATAATTGGATGCTGCTGTATCAGATTAAACATCGGGCGCTTATAGAGAACATGTGATATCAGTTACTGGATATGTAAATCAGGTTTCAGATGCTAATAAAGTGCATGAAATCTGACACATCTCTTGCTGTGTGTTGCAGAGATGTCAGACTACATGGACAAAGTGGATCGCTTGAAGTGTCTGGTGCTGAACATGCCTCCTCCAAACCACGACACGCTGCAGTTCATGTGCCGCCATCTCAGACGGTGAGAGGAAGGGAAATGAAACTTTGCACCTCCGCTGATGTGTTTCTTTTGTCTGTGATGGTTTCACTGCCCTGAAACTGGCAGAGGTCATAATGCAGAATATTTTGGTACCCTGGTAGGAAAAAAAATCTCTTCCTCACAACTTTTTCTTTTTCGAATCTGACCACAAGAGGGGGTAGTTTCCTTGTTAGTCTCGGTCGTTTTCTGTCGGGGATTCTTTGGCCGCAGCTCTCAAAGTATGCCAGCGCTGTACCAGGATCACACTGTTGTTAAGTTTGGGTCCCTGTGAAGATGAAAAGGCTGGAGGAAGATGAATGGTGTACAATGTTCTGCGAGCCAGTTCCTTTTACAGTACATAAAATGTGTGTTTTTTACCGCCTATGGTTTTTCCTTCCACTCCAGGGGTGAGCGTTCGTGTTCGGAGGCCGATGTTTGTGCCAGGGTGTGGTGGGCCCCATGAATTTGTCAACTCTGTGTCTTTGCTCTCATTTTCTCTCCGCTGTCATTCCTTTCTCCCCTCGTTCTGTTTCTCATTTATTATCTCCCAGCTCAATCACCCCCTCGCCTCCTCTCCTCCTCGCTCCCTGCCTCCTTTTCCTTACGTTCTCTTCCTTCTCTTTTTCATTCTCCCTTTTCCTCTTCCTCCCCCCTTTTTCATCCCTCTCTCCTTTTTCCTTCCTCCCTCCCTCCTCCCTGCTCCCTCCCGCTTCTCCTCCTTGCCTCGAAGGTCCCATGGGAGCCTTGTGGTTCGTCTGCTGGAAGGCATACCAACACCACCGCCGCCACCACTGGAACCTCTCTCTTTTCTCTCTCTTCGCCCTCTTCCTCGCTCACTTCTTTTTTTTCTCTTCCCTCTCCTCTCTCCCTTTTTTCCTCCTCTCTTTTTAATGTGGAAGTTTTGAGCAATTGCTGGCTGCTTCTGTGGCTTGGTGGGAATGGCATTTTTAGAAGAATGCCTCATGCTGTGGCTTTAACCCATTCCTGAGTCCCCCCCAATCACACACACTCAAACGCACCAACATAGGTGGATACAGGCGATGTGTTTAAATGCTATAGCGCACCATTCTACAGTGTAAAACCCAGATGTAAGTGTGTGAACATGTATGCAAAAAACAAGATGTCACTGGAGGATTTGCAGACCGATTCTTGTAGCTGCTGTCCTGGATTTGCAACAAGTATAAAGATCCTGTTCACAAGCATGAAACTGTATCAACATTTAGCAGTAATCTATTTGTCTTTAATAACAAAAAAGTCTAATAGTCTAATGACAACGTTTACCATGTACACCCGCTTAGCTTAGTGTTTTAGCCTTCTAACATTTGACATTTGTGCAGATATTTAGTCATAAACCAAATAATTAGGCAAACCTATTGAACTAATAATGGCTGAAAACATCATTAAAGTTATTTTTATTCCTTCTGAGGGGGGCAATGACTGTGTGTAGCAAATTTCAAGGCGCTCCATCCAACAGTGGTTGAAACATCTCACTCAAAACCACAAATGCCAGCCTCATGGTGGACCTTTAGGGAATGTCAGAGATCCCCAAAGTCATCAAAGTCCACTAGTAGCTGAGATATTTCAGTCTGGACCAAAGCGGTGGACTAGCTGGCTTTCAAGCTGTCCCTCAAGCCATCCCACTAGTGTGACTAAAAATTACATTTTACCAGCTGGAGCAGTTCAAAATGACTCATTTTCGTTGTTTTGATTTTCACTTTTCGTTGCTATTTGAGGTGGTATTAAGCTCGCGTCTTGTTCTCTTATTTCCTGCAGAGTGCTGGAACGTTCGGACGCCAACAGAATGACCACCCAGAACATTGGCATCGTGTTCGGGCCGACGCTGATGCGCCCCGAGCGAGATAACGGCAACATGGCAGTGAACATGGTTTACCAGAACCAGGCGGTGGAGCTCATCCTCAGCGAGTTTGACCACATCTTCGGAACGAGAGGCTTCTCTTGATCTTTTGG
>OMNN01019199.1:0-15563 GCA_900302755.1 Chromis chromis
CGCATGGCTGCTTCTACTATTGTACAGTTATTGCTATTGTGATGTGTCCAATTGCTCTACGTGCCTTGAATTGCCCTCAGGGGACAAATAAAGTTCTTTCAATTTAATTTAATTTAATAATGCACTATTTTTTCAAAAATTGAAAAATACAAAAATGAGATTAACTAAATCAGGAGTTTGTCGATGTATAAATGGGTTGCATTACAGTGTTAAATTAGAAAATAAATGTTTCATGCATTGAGTAAATGGCCCAATACTGATATTTTATCAACCACCTGGGGATAAAATTATATCAGACATGATTTGAACCAGTTGTGAGCAGAAAATCTGATGTAATCTACATTTCTGAAGCACCATGTCAAACAAAAATCAGCAGAGAAACGCTGGCATGGTTTAAAAAACACAATCACACACCTGAGGGGTCAACCTCATATATTGTTGTTGTTTCCAATTAATTTTTGGTGGTAAAGCTGTTTAATTCCTCTGAATAGCTGTCCTCCCATTAACATGAAAGTACCAGCACAAAGATTTCTCGTGTACATTCCTGTTCATACACTTAAGTCAACAATAAAGGGGCTCCAGTACATCAAAATGAAAAGCAGCTGCAAGTTGTTGTGAGTGCTGCAACAACTTTTTTTGTTCGACTGCAAAGACTCTCGTGCTATCACTGTACTATTCAACCACAGCTGGATAGAAAATAAACAGAAGCGCATCCTGTCAGAAGTCATCCTGGGAAATCAGCAACGCAAGTAGAAGCAGGTGAGGCTGAAGTGGATGCACAAATAAAAACGCTAAATTACAACACTTCATCATCATATTTAACTCCAAGAATGCATCATCACAGACCGAAAACGTTGAACACTTCAGTGAAAAAATCCTTCCATGAAGAAAAGACATTAGTGTATGACGTCTGATTATTATTGCTGCGTTCTATCTTCACATTGTAAATGTGTGACTGGAAATGAAAACCGTCACTCAATTATTTAATTAAGACAACCCTAATACCTGGACGATGACCATTATGGTCCAACGTCTTTCCCGATATGAGACATTAAAATGAGAATTAATATGTATAGATTAGTATGTCGGCTACATTTAAAAGGAGCAGGGCATTTTAATTGGCCTCACACTGACTTCATTTTAATGATAGCACTGATTTGAGGTCGTAGCAGAAGATGGGCATATCAAATGCTCCAGCTGCACCTGTGATTAGAGTAAATTTAGATTAGAAAGAGATTCTCATCTGTAATTTCAGTCAGTGGGTTTACCGTCCACTCCCAACAGTTTCATGGCATTTTGACCCTTAATAATAGTATAGTTACACCATCTACTAAAGAAATGTAATGCAATTATAGGAATCATGTTTTTTGGTTAAAAATCTTTTTTTTTTTTGGCATCTAACACATTTCTATGGTATCAAGGACAAGTGTTTGTGTAAAATTGTAATCCAAATAGATGTGCCGTGCATTTCTTTCAAAATTATTACATCATCATGAGTGAGTAGTAGTGTTACAAGCTATATCAATACTAGAAAAGGATCGCAGTGCTCTGCTGTAACAGTGTTTCAATAGAAGCTGAATTTATGAGTTGCCTTGATGTGCAACAGTGAAGCACCAGCACTCTGCTTCTACCCCTTGCAGGGAATAGTGGGTGCACTTGCTGCTTTTTTCTTCTCTCATGAGCACACTACAGCTTTCATGGTGACAAAACAAGAGACGGGTTCACAGGTTGTCCACAAAGCAGATGCACAAAGCAAAATGTGGCATTATTTCAGCCGACACTAACAGCGACACCACAAAGCTCAACTGTAAAGGATAGTTTACCTGCCAATGTGTTTAAAGTCTTCAAAGAGCAACAGGTTAGTGAATGTGATAGATAACGTACTTACAGCATGCCCTCAAATACAAGAGTGATTTACTTTGTGACGTTGGACATGTATTGGTTTCTGAACTACTCGTCTGCAGGAGTCTTGATGATGCACAAATGATGTCTTTGTCTCACTAACATATGTATTAACCACTCACCTGTTCTGACACTTCAAAGACAAGAAAGCTGCATAAAGGCATGAAATGTAGGTGTGTAAGCTAATCACACTATCATAAGACCTTATGTTTGCAATAGAAGACAAGACTACAAATATCATAAAGGTGACCTCTTAGCCTTAAGATGACCAGTACACGAGGAAAGTGTTAGAAACATAAAGCTACCATTCTTCAGAGATTCAGAAAACCGGACGAAAAGCCAAATAACTAATTTAGTAATGTAATTATTCTACATCAAACATGTATAAAGATGTTTGTTGAGAGAGCTGAGACATTCATTCAGCCATAGAAACTGCAGGACACTCTTTTGTTACACTGAAGGTTTCCTTAACGCTGACCAATGTGACAAAAATCTCTGCAAGCTGCTAAAAATAACCCGTTCAGAGAAACAGCAGTAGTTCAGATCAACTGAATTCCTGCAGAGAGTCCAAGTGGGCAATTAAAATCCACTCAAGTACTGCTGTAGTTATCTCATTACACAGTAACAATGATGACGTTGTGGCCCAATCTCATATCCACACACATGCACACAAACCAGAGTTTAAAAAGATCTGAACTTTAAAAAGGTGTTTGACCAAATCTCTGTTTGAGCTACCTAAAATGCCATTTCCACATGTAACAACATAAAGGAAAAGGTTTGTTTTGCAAATATCATTATTTATGTGGACAAGGCCGAAGGCAATGTCCTGCTGAAAGCCTAAGACTCGGCTATGAACAGTGGCTACAAGGTGATTTACTTGAACAAGCCTCTTATGAGGAGATCAAATCTATCCGAGTGTTATCTGAACATTGTTCCAAAGGAAACGTGCCATTCGAGGAAATCTGACCTTTTGTATTAAGTAGTTAACACGGTCATTGCCACAAATTTGCTTAAATTTAATGGCTGGTTTAGAAAATGTGCATTATTTTAAATAATAATTCTTCATTTTACATGTCAGGACTTCTTGTATTCGTTTCATGCTTCTAAATCCTTAAACTTTCTTATTATTTCCAGGTTTACACGATTATATGGCAGAGTTTCAATGTGGTCTCACACTGTGGATAAAAAGATTTCTAGCAGGGAAGTCAAAGGGATTTATTGAACATGTCCAAAATAGTTTGAGGAGGTCAAGATCCAGATTTTATACCTATTTTCCTCTCGGTGGTGCACTGTGAAATATATTGCATTGATTGCTGGCGTAGTGTGACTGTTTGTATCAACAAAAGTGGCAAAAAGCAGCACAAGGATCGAGCATAAACTGTCAATAAATGCCTTTTACTTCTTATATTTATATATACACACACACACACACACACATACACACACACACACACAATGGGATAGAACAATTGGCTTTAAACAAATTTGACTCTGATCTCCTCCTGGTATCACTTGTGTGAACACTTGTATAAATTAAGATAATACTGAGGCAACGCTCGGGAAGAAATGAGCAAGTTCAAGGTTTTTTGTCAAGATAATGAAGGCGCTTTGATGCCTGACGGGAAGATGGTGCTGCTAAAAGTGGAAAAGGAAATAAATACGCAATTTTCCCCGACACTGGCTCCTGTTCGCAGCTACAACATGCCAATATCTATAGTGCAGTTACAGACACAGACTAAAATATGTTGTTAATGCAGCTGGCTAAAAAAACTCTCACACCTGCAAACACACACAACTCTGCTTTTATAGCATAAGTGTCAAACGGAATCCACTAATTAGATCTACCGCGAAGCATCGGCTGAGATAAAATACCTCTTAAAGTGTTTAAGATGCAGCTCTTTTTCGTTAATCCGCATCTTTGCAACTTCAGCCAGCCGAAGCATCCTGTGCAAATCTGACATGTCAGTCACACAAGATAACGCACACTGCTACCAAGAGCTCAACACAACTGAGAGGGAGCTAAATCGGAGGTCTACGCTGCTTATTAGAATCAAGTGGATTTCTAAATGCAGCCATCACAGATAACACACTTTTCAAAGATGATGTTTTGGAAAGGGAAGTGATCATTCTTGTGAAGACTGAATAAAAAAAAACTATGTCATAGGAAGAGGTTTTAAAGAGAGCTTGAACAAAGTGAGCGGATGTTTGTAGCCTCAGCTGCTTGTACAGGTTGTTCCTCAGGCAGCACACTGACTCAGAAGGGTCTCTTTTGGTCTTCAGGTCAGACTTTGGATCAGACAGAAGAGCTCTGCCCAAAGACTTAAGGGTGCAGCCTGACTTGAATGGAGTTAGAAGGTTAGAAATGTAGCTGGGGGCCAAACCGGCAGTGTTGTCAGAATAATCTTCGAAATCAGGTCTAATACTAACAATCAGTGTGAGGAGGCAAAGCATGACACCAGATACAACTTGAGCAGCAGCACAGTGAACAAAGACACAGCTTTAGAGTAAAACTGGAGCTTAGCAATAAATCAATGTTTTCAGACAGCATAACTGCACCATACTTGAGACAAGTCAGTCAGCACCAAATTCTCTTCCTACACAACTGATCTGCATCCTTAACTGTGTTTTGAAGGGACCGTCGTTTTGTTGGTTGGTGGCATAAACCAGAGATCACACTTGTACACAGAATACTGCATCCTGTGATGGACGAGACACCCTCAGTCTCTACGTAAACTACGTAGTTAGAGTGAGAAAAATATCAGGCTTTGTTAGACACGTGTACTTGTTAGAAGCTTAGTTAAGGTTAGGCACCAAAATTACTTGATTAGGGTTAGAAAACATGTCAAGGTTTAGGTTAAAATACAACTCCTTCTTTCTGGGTCATTCCATGCCAATTCACTGTCATGTTTTTTTTTTTAACAATCATGCAAAAACTTCTACCTAAACCACGGAACCTTGCAAAATCCTACAGTTTTCCAAATAACAACATTGCACTCTCTTATATACCTCATAGTATGTATTGTTTTGCTAATTACATAAATGCTACAAGTTGATGAACTTACGAAATGTTATCTCGTCCAGTTACATCTTTCATTTTTAAATACGTTTTCAATAGATATGAAGACATTCCCTTAAAAAAGTTTCAAAGAAATCAAAACAATCCTTCCTGAAAAGAAATACTGTTGAAATGTCCTAAAAAGTGGATTTTCCAGCTCCAAAGCTAATTTTAGGAAGACCTGTGGCAGTCAGTTTATGATGTAGCACCAAATGACATTTTGGTATGACAGAACTAAGTTGTTTCTAAACACAACACAAATTTGGTTGGAATTGAGTGAATATTAGTGGATATATTATTTTTTGAAAATTAAAGATTTTTCATTTTGATGATAAATTATAGATCATTTTAATTTCTGTAAAAAAAAAAAAAAAAAAAAAGCTTAAGCAGCATTAGCAGCATAAGCTATGGACATGATTACAAGTTCCAACTTTTTCTTCAGGTTTCTGGGATATTCAGTAAAAACCAATCAGCCAAATCCCGTGAAAAATAAGCAGCTGGTGAGGCTTTAAAAGAATTGCTGAAGTTATCAAATTTAACACTGAGGGCCTATTTTCAAAAATTCATAACTCAAAAAGTATTTGGAGTAGAGCTGTGGGATTTTGCAAGATTCCATGGCTTAGGTAGAGGTTTTTGTCTGATTTATTTCAAGAATATCCATGACCTCAACTGGGAGGCCCTAGGTGAGTTGGCATGGAATGACTCTTCTGTCTTTCTTTCTTTTATTCCTACACGCTGTGGATATTCACTTATTTATTCATTTATGTGTGCTTTTTGTGTGTTCTGTCTTCTTGTTTTTTTATTTCATTAAATTACTCTTTTTTGGGTGGAGGTGGAGGTGGGAGGGTAATTGAAATCATTGATTTACTAGCTTGGTTGACATGTTCACTGGTAAACCAGTTGTGCACAAGAGCCAAATTACATTCTTGTGTCATATTTTTCGATTAGCAAAAACTTCAATATAAAAAAAAACACAACTCTTTCACTACATGTTCGGAGCTTCTACTCCATGTTCTGGGTTATCAAGGTGTCAAGTCACACCCTATCTAATATATGACTGGTTGACTAAAAAGAAGCAACAGTGAAGCCTTAATATAAATAGTTGATAAGAAATGTATTTGTGTGGGGCGCCCCAATAGCCTAATGGTTATGTTGTGTGACCCACATGCAAAGGCGTAGCGGCTGACCCGGGTTCGAGTCCGACCTCGGGCATTTACCGCATGTCCTTCCCCACTCTCTCCTGTTTCCGACTCTATCCACTGTCCTATCGAATAAAGGCGAAAAGCCAAAAATAAATCTAAAAAAAAGAAAAAAAGAAATGTATTTGTGATACGCTGTAAACCAACATAAAATAAGTAATGTGTAAATGTATAATTGAGAATGCAGTTTAGTTATACAGGAAAGTAATTTTGTGAAGACTGGGTTGCTTTAAACTTGAAAGAAACAAACCAAATGCCAAAGACTACTAAACCATGGTATTTACCAGGCAATGTCAGTGCATGAAAGCTGTTTGTTTTTTGTTCTGTTGCATCATTTGAATCTCTAGTTTTTGTGACATCCACTGTGAATGAGCAAAATGCATACAAATGTAAAATGTTAAGAATGTGTGTCAGTTCGTTAAGTATTTTGTGTCAAACTCAAAACAACAACAAAGACATTGACAAAGCAGGCAGATCCATCTTTCTTTGACAACCGTTGAGTATTATCTTTGTTGAAATGTCGAGAGCCAAATCTAATCATCTTATGTAAAAACTGGAAAAACCATCAGATCAGGTTCACTTTTAAAATATCCGATTTACCATCCCTGCATTAGGCTTGAGATAACTGAATGCCAAAAAATGCTAATCCCCATGTCTTCTGGTATTTGAGCTGCACACACAAACACACGTGTGCTGCAAGCTCACATGTTCAATTACTACCAGCAGCACATATACACATCGATGGCTGCAGATTGGTATTGACTGTGGTAAATTAAACACCCTCGTTAAGATAACCTTGTGACCCGGCAAACAGAGCTGTAGGCTGCTGGTTAGGGGGTGAGTGTATCGCCGCACGACTGAATAAATCCACAAGTCAGGATGGCCTCAAGTGTCTGCAGCAGTCTGATATGCAAAGCTCAAGTATTTCACACTGTACTCCCACTCTGAGATGAAAGATTTCATTCTAATAAGACGTCTAATGAGTAGCTGACTACATTAAGACTATTATGCAATAATTTTAAGTCCCAGTATAAATGGAAAAGGGCTGCTTGTGCCGAACCTCCTGAGAATTAAGATTCTGGAGCTGTACACAGTGTTTAGCCACATTGTGATGTATTTCTGGCTGCCTATATGGTTGAGACCTCACCAACGCCGCACTGCAATCTCAAGCACAAAATGTCAAACAATATAAATTCACAGCTCAGCATTAAACTGCAAAGAGACTGAATGAACTGATAGCTTGTAAAGAAAAGTGAGCATCATCCACCACTTTTTCTGTATGTTTAATGACAAAAAGTGGGTGGTAAGTGTCTTGACTACATGCATTATGGCAAAAAAAAAAGTTTATTTTGGAGTTTAATTTGTCTTTCGTGACCCTTATGCACTCAGGCGTTTCCTATATGCAGCTATAAGCAAATAATTTCAGTTTTTCTCTTCACAAGTGCAAACACCGAGGTAGAAAGTCTATTGCAGAAGCAGAGCCAACAGCTTGAAGTCTCCTTGCACGAATGAAGTTGTCAACTAGCTGACATATTGGCATACTTGACATTTCTGAAAAATAAAATAAAAAGTTGACTGTAGTTTTACTTTTTTAAAGGAAAAGATTAGGTGGGTGTTTTTTCCCCCTCACACTAACATTTACAGATTTTTTCATAATGCATTATCAGTAAGCTGACTGGTGTGAAAAAAAAAGAGTGTGAAATATTTGATGTGAGACTGCACCTGCACTTTTCTAAAGGTAAGCCATTAACAGTTTGTGTGTGACTGAGAATTTAACAGTGTGTGTGTATATGCACAGTTGTTGCAACACTTTTTTTTGCAGACACAGAAATTAGGGGTTGACCTATATCGCCTGTGGCTCAGGTGGTAATGTGGGTTGTCCACTAATCGCAAGGTTGGCGGTTCGATCCACAGCCCCTCCGCATGCCGAAGTGTCCTTTGGCAAGACACTGAACCCAAAGTTGCTCCCACTGGCAGGCAGGCACCTTGCATGGAAGTCTGTCGCCATTGGTGTGTGAATGGGTGAATGCGAAACACTTTGTAAAGCGCTTTGAGTACCACTAAGGTAGAAAAAGGCGCTATATAAGTGCAGACCATTTACCATTTATGTTTTTTTCCAGGACTAATATTGATTATTGTAATCAAGGAGGCCAATAATAATTTGGAATATTTTGTAACTGATGTACATTAACTTCTAAAATGAAAATCCCAGTGTCAAAAAATGTAATAATATAAACTCCAGCACAAAACTTCATTGAAAGGCCTTTGTTTACTTACAAATGTTTAATTAAAAGAGAACTTTTCAACATATCATAATCATAATCAGTGAGCCACTATAATTATGTTATATGTCCGCAGGGGCATTTTTACATGCGAGGCATCACGCTGCTTCCCAACATTGTTCTTGACCAGGAATCAACACAGGATTCACCCCCCATGGTTGTTCACACTGCATCTAATTGCACGACACTTCACTCAGAAGCTCTTTGCTCCTGGACTTCAAAACAGTTCTGCAAAATGTGTTTCTGAAAACATTTGTGGCGAGAAATAAGTTATCCAGCTGGTGAATCTGTCCTTGTTTTAGAAAACAACGGTTAGTCTAAACTTTTACGAAAGTTTCCCGAGGCATTGGATCACGCACAACGCTCGTCATTTGCATGAAGTAGCTGAGGCCTTAACTTTATGCAAAAGAGGAGCGGGCAACGCGTCTTTCAAAACAAAAGCAATGCTACCAGAATGCATTGCAGGGCGTTTTAAATAGACAATTAATGGGAAGTGAAGTGACAAATCCTGTGGACATGTGCCATTAGAGGGAGGTGGCCGCATTTTAAAATGTATCAATAATAATACTGATCATCAGAAAAATGCTGAATATTGGATCCAATAATCGGTCGGCCTCTAGTTAACAGTACAGTTGCTGCTAACAATAAAATGCTTTGTTTGTTGCTTCTACTTCTGCTCAGATGATAGTTTCTGATCTATAGCATCACATTATTTCCTCCCTTTGCTCCAGACAGACAAGAATAAAAACTTCTACAACCACTAGAGCACTTTGTTCCATGAATATATGACATTTTTGTGAGTCTGCTGAAACAACTGATCAACTTGATGACTAATGCAGACACGGTCCTCTTTCACAAGACCATTTTAAAGTACCAGACAACATTGTGCCTGAACCTGCTGCTGTTTTTACACCAGTTCTCTTGTAATATATATATATATGAAATTTATGAATTTATGTAAATAAAAAGACTTCAGAAGTAGGACAGCAGGATACTGTAAAGATGGAGAAGCATTAATTTCAGTAACATTACAGTGATACCATGGCCATTTACAGACATCAACATTTTCCAGTGTATGCAGGAGCAATTCTGCAGCTCACTCTAATGCCTTTGGATTAAAATCTGCGCTTGAGTGCTAGAAAATGACGGCCTGTACACAATCCACCCATTTTACATAACCTTTTCAAGCCATACAATTTATAAGATGTGTATTCAATGCAATATACAAAGCATGAAAGGAACTCTTTAGCTGTCTAACCCATCCAACCTCCACTGACAGCTATTGTTTATTGGATGGACTGATGGGCCGATCAACGCAGTTATTCAACACCTCTCTGCAGGTTCATGGACGACTCTTGAACGAAAGATTCATCTTAATGGCTCATCAAATGCAGAAATAAAGGCTCCATCTGTTAAATGCACCTACTATCAAAACCGTCGCAGTGCAAGAGGCTGCGAACCTGAAAGCACCAAACCAAGTCATTCAAATCCGACATGTATCGCCATTGAAGACATACGTTTAGAAAGGTAGCAGCTGAATTCAAAAAAGCATTTACATGGTTGCACTTGAGCCAGCTGCTGTAATCTAACACTTAAATAACAGCTCTGAAATACACATTAACATTATCACAGCCTGAGACAATGAAGATAACATGGTGCTAGGTTTTCAGGGTTTCACCGAGACCTGCACCCAAATGCCACACAACCTCGATTTTCCTCAACATTTACAAACCTTTCTACATTTTAGAGGATTACATCTGAATTCTGTGGCAAATCCATTTGAAAGATGCTATTGAATCAAGAGGGCCTGTAGCAAACAACATCAATATTGAAGCAGCGTTGTGTTGCCATGTTCATATTTGATTGCAAGTGTTCCTCGGGGAGTCTGGCACTTACCCAAAACAAAACATGCCGCGCTAATGTCTAACGAATTATTGAAGTGTTCTTTCTGTCTCACAAGCTACAGTATTTTCTCTTTCTCTCAAGAATTGACTAAAGTCTTTTCTTACTGCTACAAATAGAAAGATTTTATATGTGTAGGTGTAAAGCTAATTATCTTTCTGACATTGTGTGCACATTTGTATGTAATGTTAAGACTTATCTTTGACAAGAAAAGCATGTTTCTGCTCACTGAAATCTGGTCTCCTTGAGGTATCTTTTCACCCACCCCACTATTTTCTCTTCCTTTTTTTGGTTTTTGATATCTGTAGCGTGCCAGTGGCTTCATAAAAGCAGGATGATGGAAGCATGAGAGGGAGAAAGAGGAGAGTAGAGGGATGAAGTGCATGATTGATGAGCAGCGGGAAGAGGTGAGGTGATGAGGCCATACTGTGAGCATATATGTACAGAGAGATGGGAGGGGAGACGGAGATCGAGCCACCAGTGAGGATTCGTCCTGTACTTGTCACCACATTTTACCTCTACGCCTCAGGCACAAAAATACACATGCAGCGCTGGTGATCTGGTGGGAACACAGATTTGGAGTTGCCTGGCTCTGATCCTATTTTGGTTGCAAATTTATAACATCCCAGATATTCAACAAAAATGACTTTGAGCTTCAAGTTATTATGGTTGGATTTGGAGGAACAGGACACTATAGGTGGCCTGTAAAAACTCCACAACCACTGCAGATTAGTGGCTTGATCTGCTGTTCTTTTTTGCAATGGAATTAATTTATCTTAACATAAAAGCACAGAAAGACATATTTGTTGAGAATTGTGCAAACTGGATTAGATATGTCTCTACCTTCAGAATAAACGTTTTGAAAACATTCTTATGTATGAAGAAATAAACTTAAAAACGTAGAAATATCTAAGCTTACAATCTACCATTTCTTTGTGAATATTTTAATGATCTTCATGTCTCTATGTTAAATTTGCATAAATATTTTGCTTGTTTCAGGGTTGAAGGATGTGTTATTTTTAGAAAATCACTAATATTACACCATTCATCAGAGCCAGTAAAAACAACAAAAAATAGGTTTTGGGTTTTCAACTTTCCAATTATCCTTGAACGTACAGTGATTTATTTATTTATTTATTTTAGCAAAATCACATTATTCTACATGTCTCATCTAAAAATTTGCCAAAAGAATTTTTTTTGCAAAAACCAGATTCCTGTTACAACTGACTTTCTTTACACATTCTTAAGTACGAAGAAATAGATATGAGGTTATGTCATGTAAATTAATCTATACCCCCTCTGCTCTTTGTTTTGTTGTTAATATTTGAATATTATTTGTTATTATTTTAACTTTGCATTAGTATTTTTCTTCTTTATTAACCCTCTGAACTCCAAAACCCACCAGTAGGTTTGCAATATGTGTTATTTCTAGAAAATCTGCAATATTACACCATTTATCAGAGCCAGAAACTGTTAAAAGAATGACAATCAGTGGATTTTCGACTTTTCAGCTGTCTGTGAACTGTGCGGAAATTTCTGTTTCATTTGAAAAAATTATCTAACCAAAGCTTAAAATTTGGATATTTCACAAAATCCCTTTATTGTACAGTCTCATTTAAAACTGTGCCAAAAACAATCTATTTGCAATAACTCTGTAAAAAACAACAAGTCTTACAAGAAACGACTTTCTATAAACATAGCTATGAAGGAATAGATCCAAGCTTATAATGTGAGTCAACTTAAATATTTGAATGATCTTCATGTTCTTATCTTAACTTTTGTGCAAGTATTTTTCTTGTTTAATAACCCTCTGAACCCCAAAACCCACCAGTAGATTTAAAAGATGTGTTATTTTCAGAAATCCACTAATATTACACCATTTATCAGAGCTAGACACCGTAAAATAGTGCAAATCTATGGATTTTTAACTTTCCAAAAGTCCTTGAGCTTATTGTGTATTTTTCAGTTTCATTAGAAAAATTAAACAAATCTTAAGCTTAAAATCAAGATATTTAATCAAAATCATTTTATTCTGCAACTAAAAATTCTACTATTCTACCAAGTTATACTGCAGATATCCTCTATCTCCCATCATATCCACTGTTCATACTGTTTATTGTCTGTACATACTGCATCTCATACTGTTCACACTCTTTATACTGTTCATGCCACCATGTATCCCTACCTGTATATTTATCTATCTTTATACAGATATCTACAGCAGTTATATTCATATTTCTAGTGTGTTCATACCACTCTGTTTACACTGTTCATTCTGTTTATATAACATATTATGTAAATGCTGTATTCTGTATAAAAATACACTTTACTGCTGCTTTTGCACTTCTGGTAAGATGCTAAACTGCATTTCGTCGTCTTAGTACTTGTAATCTAATTCTACTAACAAAACTATATCAGTAACCAGATTCTGTAAAAAAAAATTTAAAAAAAATAAAAAATTAATAAGAATTCTATACTCTTCACTGCAACCTAGAAGCCATGAGTGTCACAGCTGCAAGACAAAAATTCAGGGACATTTCAGCTTAACTGAAGGCTATTAAAAATGTAATACGCAAGTAGTAAAATATGTATAATATGTAGAGTTGCCTTTTTTCCAGTATCAATAGCACCTGTGGACACTTGTTGCACAACATGTATGCTATAATAACTTTGTTATGCAGCAGAAAAGACATTTTTGGGTTGTTTCCATAGAGATGCAGGACTTTATATTGCAGTGAAAAATGAGCACACAATAAGAAAAAATGTGACAGGAGCACAAAACAAAACAAAAAATAAATAAATCCAGAAATTGTTTGGAGTTCAGAGCGTTAAGCCGATAGAAAGAGAATTGCAAACACATGTGACACACACAGGCACAAAGGTGCACGGTTATTTTTCCTTGAATGCTTTGTCATTTCCAGCTGTCCCTGGGTAACTAGCAACGCGACCGCTAACACGCCTCCACCTACACAAACACACATTGTCTTTATCTGCTGCCCTGTGACACCTTCACGCAGCCATAACACAACAGCCAAGTGCATGAAAAGCAGGACAAAGAGAGAAACCTCTGCATGCATGTGTGAGCGAAAAACTGTCCAAAAATAATTTAATGAAATGAGTTGCTGCAGGGTAATAAACATTATTCATAAACACCATAAAGCTAGTAGCTCTGCCCTTTATGCCACAAACATAATTCTGCAATGACCATATTTCATTTTCATTGTAAACTGTAGCTAACAGACTTTTTTTTTTACACCTGCCTCATAATAAAAACAACAGGCATAAAACAGTGCAGCTGTGAATGTCAGCTTCTCAGCAGAAAACTTTAATTTGACTGCAACAACAAATAAAGATGCATTGTACTGTGGAATTTGTTGTTTTCCAATATTTAGCGCCGAGGCTCTTAATTTTCTGTCCCGGCAAAAGTGATTTGTCAGGTAGTTTGGGCTTATCTAACAAAAATCTCATCTTTTCAGGGCACTAACCCACGAAGTTGCTTTCTACCTTCTGTTTCATTGCTTTGGGAATACTTAAACAACACAACACAGCTAAAAACTTTACTTTTTTTGAGTGGATTTACTGAGGGACTAATTTTCCCATCGCTTATTTTTTGGTTTGTGCGCACAACTTTGTGAGATCAGTTCCAGCAACTGTTTGGATGCCAGAAGTGCCACAAGAGAGGGGTTATCCCGTTGGCTTCCCGATGCCAGGGAAGATCAGCGGAGCACAGATAAGTGCTATCGATGTTGAATTACACCCAGCTGGAAAACAAACATAACACGAATCTCTTGTCGGCCACAGAGCGAGTAGAGTCGCACAGAGGATGGGAGTTAAACCTCCTCTGGAAGCCACGCTGGAGCCCTGCAACAGTCATATTAGATGTATTTCAATGCAGCCAGTCCACTGATGCAGAATACATCTAGTTAGAAAAGAAGCAGGCGTGAAGCCGCAGTCTGCCACCGGGCTAGAAGTGATACTAAAGCTACTGCTAAAGTCTCAGGCTGCCATTTTTCTTGACATGGGTACTTAGATGTTTTAAGCCCATGATGCAACCTGGAAAGTCTTCTGGCTTATAATTCATTATTTGTCAGCCTCTTATGTTTAAGTGGTTACAAATAGTTGTTTAAAAAGTAAGAGTTGGAGCATAAATAAATCAATTTTTTGCAGACAGGTTCTGTCAGTCTATCGATAACAATTTATTTCAGGAAGGAAAATGTCTTACCTTGACAATCTTAAATGCCATGCTTTGGCTCAAGGTTGTACTATGGATCGGATAACTGATTATACCAGAGAAACATTTATTTCTGCCTGTCAATGCCTTTCAAAAGGAATGAGAGCACCTCTCACCACATGCTGCTATCCTTATTATCAGGGCCGGTCTGAACAGCTTGTCCCTCGTGTACAGGTCGGTCGGGATCCAGACTCATTGAAAAGAGCTGAATGCATAAAACAAAGCATCAGCATAACAACAACAAGGACCGAAATACATGTTTATACCACACACGAGGAAAAGAACCGAGTCCTTCTGACTCATCTGTTATTGATTCCACCTATTAGAAGGGAAAGAGGAGAGAAAGCAAAAGCAGAAGCATAAAGAGAGGATTGGTGTTGTTGTTAGACACAGATTGTACCGTTAAGGTTCAATAGTATTGTTTTAAAACCACATATAGTTTCAAATCCACTTGTAGAATCTGAATAATCTTGAATATTTTTAGCATTCAACAGTTGCAAGAATCTATAAATAGTTAAAACTCAAGGATCCAACTGAATGAATGAATGAAAGGTATGAAAGGTTTATTTCGGTCAACAACAACACCTTGTTATTTCACATGAAAATAAATATGTCATACAGTAACCGAAAAAGGAGTAGGCTGAAGCCCAGTGGCTTATATTTAGCCTATCCTGTACTCCGATAGGATTAATCAAATCCTAAATCAAAAAGCGCTGGTAGATCAATTACATAACAATTTGTAAAGAAATCAAGAATAAAATTAAATCAAGAAATCAAATCAGCACAAAATGTTAACACCAAATCAAATTTCTATAGCCTTGTATTATACTAGTTTTTAAAGTCTTCTTGAAAATTAACATAGAATAACACATTTTCTCTTCATCATCAAGTCCATTGGTCCTCACTTTAGGTGTTTCAAACACTAAATAACCCCTTAAATCATATTTTCCCTGTCTTAAATTAAACATGTTTAAAATACAGTTTGGAACACT
>OMNN01019199.1:15583-29055 GCA_900302755.1 Chromis chromis
GGTATATCATTTGTAATGTTTTAAAATATACAATGTCCATAAATTTCAGCATAGATGATCCTATAAAAAGTTGGTTGGTGGAATCCCTGTATCCAACTTTGTTTATTATCCTAATAGCTCTTTTTTGCAATTTAACTATTGGATCTAAATATGTTTTATAAGTGTTACCCCACATTTCCACACAATAAGTCATGTAAATATACAATAAGTGAAGGCAGCTCTTATTCAGAAAATCTCTTGTTTTGTAAAGAATAGAAATAGACTTAGAAAATTTCCGATGAAATACGTATTGTCTTGCACAGAGGGTTACTGACAACCAGCGCCTCTGATACTGTCCTTTTTTTTCCAGCATCCATCTCTCTCTCCACGCACACATTCACGGAGGCGCAGAGAAACGCAAAGAAAGAAAGCTAGTCTCTAAGCAACAAGTGTTCATGATTTTACCTTTGCGTGTTGCTGAAAATAGCTCGGAAGGCAGACAAGAGAGGGTGAGGAGGGGGGAAAGGAAGATCAGGAGTTTTCATCTCGCATAAGAAAAGGGTGGAATCTTTCATTTTTGAAATCTTTAAGGTTCTGGAAACCTCGGGTAAAGATTTCCAGAACCAAGAGCCTAAAGGATTCTTAAAAACCTAAGGGATTCTGGAATCTTTTAGGTTCTAAACTCTTTAGGTTCTGGAATCCTTTAGCCCGAAAGATTCTGGAACCCGAAGATTCAGGAACAAGGACTCTTTGGAATTCTGGAATCCCAGGGTAAAGATTTCCAGAACCAAGAGCCTAAAGGATTCTTAAAAACCTAAGGGATTCTGGAATCTTTTAGGTTCTAAACTCTTCAGGTTCTGGAATCCTTTAGCCCGAAAGATTCTGGAACCCGAAGATTCAGGAACAAGGACTCTTTGGAATTCTGGAAACCAAGGGTAAAGATTTCCAGAACCAAGAGCCTAAAGGTTTCTAGAAAACCTAAGGGATTCTGGAATCTTTTAGGTTCTAAAACGTTTTAGGTTTTGCAATCCTTTGAAAAGGGAAAGGAAGATCAGGAGTTTTCATCTCGCATAAGAAAAGGATGGAGTCCCGTCTGTAGTTGCAAATCGTTTTTATTCTCTCAAGCAGACACGTCAATCTAAGCGTGATTCATCGTCTTATCTTCTTGATCTCCACCTTTGCTGACGGTCTTTTCTTCTCCGTCAGGTCCAAGCGAAAGGTCCTGGGTCGTAAGGAGCCGTCGGATTCTTTCGGCAGCCGCCAGAGTCTGGTGTCGCCGGTGAAGCACAGCACCAGCGACATCCGAAACCTGACCCTGGGCAGCAGCGTTCGGTCGAGCTCCCGCAACGAGAACTTCATGGCCCTGCTTCAGAAGAAAGGCAGCAAGTCTTCCAGCGGAGGAGCTCGGGTCTCCGCCATGGAGCTCCTGAAAAGCACAAACCCGCTGGCGAGACGCGTCACGGAGTTCTCGGCCGCCGCCGACGGAGGAGAGTCCGGGAACGACAAACCCAACGACCAGTGAGCGGATTTAACGGGTGTCCACCAGGTCCGTTTGCTGTCGCTACCAACCACTTCCACCATCTGCCACCCTCTGGGGGACGGGACCTTCTGACTGACGTGTCCAACCGGATCGCTCCAACTCCTGATTGACCATTTGCACCGTCCAATCAAATTGGAGCACACTTTTTTTTTGGACAAAATGGTTCCTCCCACGGTTGGAGCGCTGTTGTTCCCCGTCAGACCAGAATCCAAGACGTCAGTGGAGGGAAAACGTTTGTTCTCACCTTATATTCAATGAAAGCTGGAGGTCTGGAGCTCACGCCTGGACACTGCACCGGGGTTTTCCTCACTGGGATTGTGTTCAGGGTGGAATAGTCGCTGGGAATGTGAAGGTATACAAGGAATATCTTTACTCCTGGCTGCCTCTGGATGAAGAAAAGTCCCCGATGACGACGCTGGTGAATATATCGGAGTCTGTAACCGCACTGATCTGCTAGGATGATACGCAAGGATCAGTAATCAAAATAAATGGAATAAAATACACAAGTCATCCACGATTTAACCAGTTCCTCCAGCCGGTAGCGCTACAGGGCCGACGCCTGAAGACCTGCACGAATCAAAACGGCGTGACGAGAAAGGAAATACGTCCAAAACCAGCCCTGTCATTTTCAACCGACACAATTTACAAACCACACGGGGGCTTTTTGCCGCCAAAAAACGAGGCATGAGCATGTCCACGTGTTTCGTCGCTCGTGCTACGAACCCTCAGAAGACATTCCACCGAGACGCCCGGCAAAGGGACGACACTTTGGAACGAAAGCACTTTTCTTTTCCCCCGTTGGAGGTCGTTTACACGTTTTCTCCCATCTGTCGTTACCTTCAGTCGTTGTTTAGATGTTATTTTTGTCGCCTATGTTTGTTTCTTCTTCCACGTGGCCATCTCCTGCACACGTTTAATTGGATCATACTGTATGTACAAAGATATCGCATCCATCAACAACCTGCACACACAAAGACTCAAAATAGTGTACAAAGCAGCTCGGACTACAAACTTCCCACGCGACGAAGGGAAAACACACTCTCCAACACACACACACAGACTGACGCCATGGAACAGAAAAGGCCAATCTACACAAGTGCGAGTGTGTTCACGCGAGTGTGTGCGCAGATGAAATCCCGCCTGTGGAGTTTCTGTACGGAGAGCATGAAGCAGGCTGGTTATTAAACAGGGTTTTTATTCATTCTGGTCTCTGGTGTTGGGACCAAAGGACTGTTAAAGACTACAAACAGACCAGAGGGGACCTAGTGGTGTGTGTTTGTGTGTCTGTGTGCATGTATGTATGTGTGTGTGTGGCGGGCAGTGCCAAGAACAAAGTGGGAGACAGAGAGAGAGAGAGAGAGGGTGCATGTATGTGTGCCTGTTCATGTGTTTGGCATGTTTGTGTGCATCTGCACTACGTGTCGCACATTTTTTTTGTGTGTTTGTGTGAATTTGTGTGCGTGTGCATCATCGCCCTCGCCTCTTCCTTGTTTAGGGACGGGATTAGAACGACCTGAACAGCCCCCCCCTTCTCTCACAATCATAATGAAGGACCAGGAACCATTCAAGAATCGTTTATGATCCTTTAAGCTAAAGGATTCTGGACCTAAAGGATTCCAGAACCTAAGATGTGTCGGAAACAAGGGCCTAAAACATTCTGGAATTCAAAGGTTTCCAGAACCAAGAATCTGTAGCATTCCTGAATCAAGGCTCCTCTAAAGTCTGGAATATTTTAGTTCTGGAAATGTTGAGGACTTAAAAGGATCCTGGAACCGAACACCTGAAGTACTCAAGAATCAGCAGTGCAGATGCAGAAGGTTCAGAAACTCTTGAGGCTCCGGGAATCCTTGAGCCAGAAGGATTCTGGACCTAAAGGATTCAGGAATGAAGACTCTTTGGAATTCTGGAATCTTTCGGTTTGGAAAGTTCTAAGGTTCTGGAAACCTGGGGTTGAAGATTTCCAGAACCAAGAGCCTAAAGATTTTTTACAAACCTAAAGGATTCTGGAATCTGTTAGGTTCTGCAACATTTTGGGTTCTGGGACCCTGTAGCCCGAAAGATTCTGGACCTAAAAGATTCAGGAATAACGACTCTTTGGAATTCTGGAATCTTTCATTTTTTAAATCTTTAAGGTTCTGGAATCCTAGAGTAAAGACTTCCAGAACCAAGAGCCTAAAGGATTCTAAAAACCTAAGGGATTCTGGAATCTTTTAGGTTCTAAACTCTTTAGGTTCTGGAATCCTTTAGCCCGAAAGATTCTGGACCCCGAAGATTCAGGAATAAGGACTCTTTGGAATTCTGGAATCCCAGGATAAAGATTTCCAGAGCCTAAAGGTTTCTAAAAACCTAAGGGATTCTGGAATCTTTTCTAAAACGTTTTAGGTTTTGGGACCCTTTGGCCTGAAAGATCCTGCAAGATTTCCAGAATCAGATCTCTTTGGAATTCTGGTTTCTTTCAGATTCTGGAATATTTGAGGTTCCCGAAAAACTTCAGGCTTGAAGGATTCCAGAACCAAGGACCTAGACGATTCTAGAGCCTAAAGGATTCCAGAACCAAGGGCCTAAAGGAATCCAGAATCGACATCCTTGGAATTCCAGAATTTGTTAGGCTCTGGATGTTTTTTGTTTTTTTTTAGATCCCTGAAACCCTTAGACCTGAGGGATTCCAGAACCAAGGGCCTAGACGATTCTAGAGCCTTAAGGAATCCAGAATCGACATCCTTGGAATTCCAGCATTTGTTAGGTTCTGGATGTTTTTTTGTTTTTTTTAGATCCCTGAAACCCTTAGACCGAACGATTCTAGAACCAGGAGGATTCAGGGAGCAAAGACCTGAAGGGTTTCCGAACCGAGATGATAACGGTACCTTAAGTATTCCAGAACCAAGAGGCTAAAGTATTCGGGAAGCACCGGACTGCCGAAGCGTTCCAGAACCGGAGGGCCTCTGGAATGCGACTGAAATTCTAGGATGAGGGAATGAGGTTGGTCTGAAGATTCAAGTTCCCTCCGCAGCGTTGCAGAGCGTCGTCGGGGGCGCAGAAGAGTTTGTTTGTTTCGCCCTCCTCCCTTCACATCCTCACGCTCCGTCTGGTTCGTCGCAGGGAGGATCCTTCTCCTCCTCCCTCCATCACTGTTCTCCTCCTCCCTCCGTCACTGCTGGAGCACACTCTCCCATCTGTTTCTGTTTTCCCCCATATATATATATATACACCGCAGCCTTCTATCTCTCTCCGGTAGCACCACCTTTCTCTCTATCTTCTCTCCATCCATTTCCCCTTCCTGCCTCTCCCATCTCTTTTTCTCTCTGCATTCAGTCTATGCATCTGAGCTCAGCAGAAGACGCGACACCGGATGAATGTCAATGAATGACTGTTAAGAAAAATAAGAAGCTGTTCTTAGTTTGAGAGTGCAAAAAAAACAAAAAAGACATTTTCTATCAGCGCTCATCTCCTGCCTTGTTTCTTTCTTGCTCTCTTGAGTTTTTATATTTTTCTTTTAGTATCCGTGCAACATGGAATTACCATGGATGAATGAGCGAGCGGGTGAATGGGGTGGTATCTGTGCACAAACACGGAGGGGTTTGAATGTGTTTTTGCATAATGGAGCTCGACTTTTGGACGAACGCCGTGCATCAAGTTCTGGATCGCCGTGTGGACGGTCTGGTCGTGGTTCAGCTCTAACACCTGACTTTTCCCCCCCTGCACGGATGGGACCGCGGTAATGGAGGAGGGAACCTTTCACGTCCTGACTCCCAGTCGGCAAAACTATCTCTCGGTGCTATTGAGTCTGAGCTCCCCCTAGTGGACGGAAAAAAGGAGGAACCACACATACAGAAACAACAAGAGGAGTGGAGAGAAAAAAAAAACTCCTTCACACACATCTTCTCTTCCCTACAACAGTCCTTCAGGTATTCCATCATCCTGAAAAAAAGATTTCAGACAAATGATCACCATTTATGATGACTAGTCAAGTGACGCTTGTTTTAAATATTTAGTGAATGAAAAAAGATAAACCTATAAAACTCTGTGTTTGTTTGCCTTGTATACTGAATTATGGGCGTGTTGCTGCAGCGCCTACTGTGTTTTTATTTTTAGTTTATTTGATTATTTTTTCATTTCAGCTGCCTTGGTAGTACACACACAAACATACCCTTTGCTAAATCTGGCCAAAACACAATACTGCAGGTGTAAAAGGGAGCATTTACGTTTAACCTGGCTTAAATATGTGCCCAAATCTGCATTCATAAACAAGTATGTAGAGCGTGGTATCGTCTGCATACTGGTTTACCCCTTAGAGCAATATCCCTCAGATCAAGGTTAGAGATCAGACAAAACTGCAGATTGATTTCGAGCTAATGGAGTGGGAGGAGAAAAGAAAGCTTTAGGTGTTGTTTGAGCACAGTAGTGTGTGGTGTGTCGACAACACCACAGTGTTTTTACTTGTTCGTGCGTGGACAGATGGCCGATTCCCTTTAATCGGGAAGTAAGCAGAGGTACAAACAGACAGAAACATATGGGTACAAAGGGTGATATCACTTATGTAGGGATGGTTTTACAAATATTTCTCAGAGACGGAGCCGCTTCAGAGGCAGAAATGACCTCAAGTGTGGAGCTGCTCCACATTACTGCCATATTTTTTGCAACTAACAACACATTTATTGGTGCAGCACGGCAAAATCAGATCGGGTATTTCAACGACCAAAGAGATATTTCTGCCTACAGAGCGGCTCTGAGAAACGTCTGTAAAAACTGAATTAGCAATCTGTAAAACATGTTGACAGCGTATTATATTGAAAAATGACGTTTCTATAAAGTGTGACGAGAGAGCTGACAAGAGGAATATATTGAATATTTAATCTATTATCCCTTCTTTAGGAGGAGAAGTCAGGAGGAGAGAGGAAGGAGGGGGAAACGAGGAGCAGAGGTTTGGTTCTGCTGAATGTGGGGGATTACCACGCTAAAATTTATACGTATGCCATCATCTTTTCCTTCACCTCCTCTCTCCCTTCGTCTCAGCTGTCCTGTGAGTCACACAAGTAATCACGTTAAAAGCTTTTCCCTCTCGCTCACTCTCTCTTTTAGCCTCCCCGCGAATTAATAAAAGGTATGAGAACGCAAGAAAAGAGGAGGAAGGCAACCGGCGATGGCCCGCTAATTAATTTGGTCTGATTTGCAGATACCAAACAGCCAAACCTGTTGCTAAGAAACTACAAATAAAAGCAGTGGAGAAAAGTTGAACATGTAGAGTTCAGGCGAGGATAGCTTCCTCTGAAGCCGGCAGAGAGATCCGACTTTATCTGAGTAAACTAAAAAGTTAGTTTTCTGTTTGCAGCAATTTGTAAAGTTTAATGAGCAGAGCTGCTGCAAACCACCACAGCTCATCATGTCGGTGTTTGGGAAAGACTCACAAATACAGTCTGTCAAATACAAAAGCTTCACTTTGGAGAGAAATCTGCTGCTACAGACGCCGTTTTAAGCTTATTCCTATCTGACATGTTTGATTTAATGCTCAATAACGTCTCATGTAAAAGTAACAGAGCTGTTGTTAATGGCTTAAGTCAGGGGTGTCCAAACTTCTTTCCCTAAAGGCCACATACAGAAAAATATACAAAGGACTGGGCCACTTACTAGAGGTGAGGTATACTGCCTCAGTTCTAACGCATACATGTTAGTAAAATCAATCAATTGCAGGTAAATTACATTTGAGCAAGCTAGCTATCGTTTGCTTAACCTTCTCTTCCCGCTCGACGCCAGTGTAGGACGTGAAGGCCTGATGTTTCGTAATGTCATCGTACATTGTACTCTTTCATCACTGCAACAGTTTGATTGCTAATCAAACACTTCTAATTGGTTTCAATGAAGAAATATTAATTTTTCCACCGAGTCTGAAATTTTCTGCACTCACTTGCAATCTTCTCTTGCGTCTCTTTGGTTCCGCCATTTCTTTGATTGCTTTGTAGAGATGCTACCTTGTTCAAGACAGATGCTCCACCTAGTGTTACAAGTAAGAACTACAATACAGTTAAGAGAAAATATTATGTGCGAGTCATAATCCCCTATGTTTTTAGTCTTTGATATGGGCCAATTAAAAATGGATGACGGGCCGCATTTGGCCCTTGGGCCGTAGTTTGGACACCCCTGGCTTAAGTCGAAGAGGACACTCATTATATGAATTATTATTACATTTATACGCCTAATTGACCTACTTATTTAGCTATCCAGCCACAAGCAGAAAGATTTATATGTACAAAAAGAAGAAATAAAGATATTTTATTAAACAGAAAACAACAGTAGCACTTATAAACGTCTAAGTATTCAGATGTTTAACTTTAGTACAAGTACCACAGTTTAAAAATACTCAGTTCTACATTCCAAACCTCAAAATAAGTATTGCAAAATGTACTTAAAGTACAAAATGTTAATTACACACCAAAATACGCTCTGCTTTATTTTTATACCATATACTATTTGATTATTATTACTGACGGATTAACAGATTTTATTCATGTTTTTGCTGTCAGGTGGTTTAATCTTTATATTTCATACCATTCATTATATGCTGATAGGTTTATAAATCCAAATCTATTGGAGTAAAAACTTCAATATTTCCTCTTGAGACCAGCATTTGTATGATTTAGTTACTTTTGGTTTATGTATTCAAGGTGTTGACGCCGGCGTCACACACCAGGAAGCAGAACGGGGTTCAAATAATAATAGTAATTAGTGGGATCTGAGAATGTAAAAACATGCCAGTAAACACAACGGTGCTGTGTTGAAACTGTTTGCACAATAATCTGAATTTTGAATTTAACATGTAAAGAAGAAGTTTAAGCAGCAAACTCTGAAGCTGCAGTTCCTCAAATGGCCTCTTGAGGTTGTTTTCAAAAGCGAGTCAGTTCCCATAGAGCCCCATGTTAAAATGTAAAGTCTAGCAGCAGAAATAAACATGTTTACTGTCTGGTTTTGGTCTGTATAGCTGATTTTTCTATTCAAGACAACTGTGCAGCAGGTAAATGTCTATATAAGTCACCCATTTGACTTGGTTTAATGCTTAAAATTAGGCATAATGAAGGGCGTGGCTTCTTTTAGTGGTTGTCATCCAAGCTATTCGGCTTCCTGATTGGTAGTTGGCGTTTACCAAAGCAAGCTAACAGTCAGAAACATGGACTGTATATAAAAGATGGATTGCATTTTGCTCTTCAATACATGCCCAATGTAGTAGCAACCTGTCATAAAATAGCCATTTTCTTCTAAATGGGACCATTGTTTACAAAATTAATGTCGTTCTCCATTGAAGGAAGCACTAAATTGGTGATTGAGGCCATAAACTCGTTAACAAGATGTTGCCTGAGGTAGCAAATCAAGTTAGAAGTTGGTTCATTTTCTCATAGTCAGACAACCAGAGGAGTCGCCCCCTGCTGGCCGTTAGAAAGAATGCAGGATTACGGCTCTTGTGCATTGGCTTTACTTTTTAGACCCGCATTTATACACGGTTTATAGTCAGAAATTATTATTTTCAGTCACCATATGTGGATGTTTGGGAAGAAAGTGCTGCTAAGTTGTCCAGATATTTATTCTCAGCTATTACGATAAATCACAAATCACGTTTTAAACTCGACGAGAGAGTGACCGAGCGTGAAAAAGCGACAGCGAGACGACGGCGTGGCTGCAGATTTGGGCCAAAGACTTTCTTCGTTTCAGGAGGAGCGTCAGACGGGCGAGGGTTTACTAAACTCCACCCGTCTGCCTCTCCCAGCAAAGCAAAACAAACACCCCCCTCCCAAACCCCGGTTGTACCTGGGGGCTGTACAGGCAGCTTATAAAGACACAGAGATGATAATTAGAGAGACCTAGAGAAAGAGAGACAGACAGAGTTATTGGAATTATTCTATTTTTGTTATCCCTCATTGGAAAAGACATATTTAAAGGAATATTCCGTGTATGTATTGAATAACCCCTGTTTTCCTGCCCCATCCAGTGGTGTGATCTGTAGCTGCGAGGTGGCGTCTCACACTCCCTCCGCAGCTCTGCAATGCCAATGTGATGAAATTATTATTATATCATTATAAATAAATTATTTTTCTTGCTTAAAAAGGTGAATGTTTTGTTTGTTTGTTTGTTTGCTAAGCCTAACCCGCCGTAGTCTTCAAGGTTACACTCTGGATGTGAGTTATCTCCGGTTATTTGTTTTGAAATGTAGCCCAAGCTGAAGATGTGTCCATGTTTTTACACGAGTGGAATATTAGGACTGGATTTTCTACATATGAAAATACGTTAAATCCCACAACAGATCCTCTTTCCTTCTGTTGGAGTCTCTGCTGTCTTGAAGTCAGGGCCAGACTTAATCATTTTGGGGCCTCAGGGCAGAAATAAGCCCATAATGATGCCTCCATTCCTCTCTGCTCATTGTGTATGTATTACCAGGTATTATTGTGGGAATTTAACCCTCTCAACCCCGAGCATTTGCATTTTTCACTGCAATATAAAGTCCTGCACCTCAATGGAAACAGCAGAATCATGAAGAAGGAGAGAGGACGGTCATTAAAAAACCAACATGGTGGCTCTACATGCTATAGATCGGCTATTCGAGAAAGGTGTATTTACATTTTTACAACCTCTACAGTCTAAATGTTCTCCTCTCCACTCTGCACATCAGCTGTAGAAAGATTTTTCACCATGCTGAATGTATCTTCAAACAATTTGCACCTTTGTTTACTGTTTCTGAGCCATGCTGCATTTATTTTATCGATCTAGTTTGTTGGAAACACTGCCTGCAGTTCAGCCGAATTTCACAGAGTTAGTTGTGACCCTTAAACCTTTAAATATGCATTAATATGGGCTTTTTAAAAGACCTACAGCCCTTAAAACAACTCCACATTAACCGACAAACACTGCCTGCAGTTCAGCCGAATTTCACAAATGTTTGTGTCAGGTGACTGTAGGTTACAACTGAGTCAGTCGTGACCTTTAAACCTCTAAATATGCATAAATATGGGCTTTTTAAAAGACCTATAGCCCTTAAAACAACTCCACATTAACCGACAAACACTGCCTGCAGTTCAGCCGAATTTCACAGATGTTTGTGTCAGGTGACTGTCGGTCACAACTGAGTCAGTCGTGACCTTTAAACCTTTAAATATGCATAAATATAGGCTTTTTAAAAGACCTATAGCCCGTAAAACAACTCTACATTAACCGACAAACACTGCCTGCAGTTCAGCCGAGAAGTCATGTTGCAGTTGCGACGCAAACTTTTTACTTTTGGACAGTTTTTTGAATCAGATGTGCTGAATGAAGTGATTTTTATTACAATTTTAAGCTTATTTTTGGTTATTTAACATATAAAAGTTAGATTTCTGATTGGTCTGTCTGCTTTTAAACTTCCTGGCTACTAAATGGTGTAATTTGGGCAATTTTTAATAAGAAAACATGCCTTTTGAAGTCCATTGGTGGGGTCCAGGGGGTTAATTGGCCTCTTTTCTTAGGGATATGCATCATGGAAGTGCAATCTAAAGTAAAGGATACAGGTGACACAACGTCCTGGACTCTCCTGCTCAGTCTGTAACCAAACCTTGTCCAAAAAGACGACTGGTCAGGCTGGTAAATGTGCACCTACAGTTTACTGATGTCACCTTTCAGAACTTCTGAAGGTTATGTCTATAACACAGCTGCCATCTGGTTGTTGTCTCAGGCTGAGCAAAACTAGATCTGGCAGCTGGATCTGAGCATAAAATGTGTTTTGTTGGAGCCTGGGGAGAGTCTTAGCTTGTGTTTCCATTAAGGATGTGAAAGCTGCAGGGAGGAGGCTGGTCTTCATAATTAGCTGCTGTTCCTCCAAAGACAAACTCCTCTAGGTTAGTATGAGAGAGTGGAGAATGTCCTCACAGGTGTATTATTATGCCTACAGGTGCAGATGTTTGTGTTCACATTCAGGTGAAGCATCGAGGAACAGGTAAGAGTGTCCTTCCTTTCTAAACACTCCCTGTTGTAGTGCTGGTTGTTTTATTGTTGGGCTGTAGTGCCATCTAGTGGCTGAATGGTGTCAGTGCAGCCTTTTGTAGATGTATGCAAACAACACGGTGCAATTTCAATCTACTGCTAACACGCTTCATAAATAAAAAACAAATATATACATGCATCATACTTTACAATTTGCATATAAATACATTTTAATACATACATTAAAATGGCAAAAGTGTCATAAATCCTCGTTTCAACCCTGGAAACTTGGTTTGGTGCACAGATTTCACATCTCTACTTAAGTTAAAGTTGATTATTCCCTTTATAGTTTAAAAGCTTGTACCCTGGACCTGAACATTCTCTACTAATAACGTTTATAGAGGAAAAAAATGTACATATATTTATTTAAACGTCTGGTTTTCAGGTTGCTTTGCTGTGTTCAAGTGTTATGCATGTACTTGATTTTGCAGAATTTTAATAATATATAAGAAGACAAAAATCCCAAACCATTGAAACAGATCCTTGTAGATTTCACCAACATGTTAAATAAGTATGTTGTTATTGGTTTGACAGTGGAGTAAATGTCCTCAGAGGGTATTTAAAGGGAACAGAGCAGTGCTGGTCACTAAGGGTCATGCTGGTGGTGAGTCAGCAGTGGTAAAAAAATTTTCAATCCATAAACGCTATTTTTTTGATGGTATTTGTCTTTTTAGCTGCAAGAAAAACAACACAGTCCGGACTAGAATATGCAGAAATGTACACAAACATTATTTTTACAGCAGCATTTGACCAGACAAAACATGAAAATGAAATGAAATGAAGCCGATCCATTACAGTGATTAGTTTAATGCCACATGTGGGTTTATAATACAGATAATGTGCATCATGCAGGTATTAGAGAAGGTCGTGAACTTTAAGCACCTTATAGGAATGAATCTGTTTACGGTCACATTATATAAATCATTACGTGATTGTGTCGGTGTTAAGCCTCGATTATATGGATCCATAGTTGTTGTTAACCCTTTAAGTCCTAGTGCGTCATCGGCGACACGTTTGGGCTAGCGCACTTTGGAATACCGTAAATGTCACCGTTTGTGCTACCGGAAAAAAATCCAACGGTTTCTGAAAGCTGAGGTGTTGAGCTTTACAGCCAATATGGTGTCATTACGGTAATTTCATTCATGCCCCTCCAGGAATCCGCTGGATGAAATTACCGTAATGACACTATATTGGCTGTAAAGCGCAACGACATTGCCATTACGGTCATTACGGTAATTTAATTCTTGCCCCCCCAGAAAATTACCGTAAAATTACCGTAATGACACTACACTGGTTGTAAAGCGCAACGACATTGCCATTACGGTAATTTAATTCGTGCCCCCCAAGAATCTGCTGGATGAAATTACCGTAAAATTACCGTAATGACACTATATTGGCTGTAAAGCGCAATGTCGTTGCGCTTTACAGCCAATATAGTGTCATTACGGCAATTTAATTCGTGCCCCCCCCAGGAATCCGCTCTGTGAAATTACCGTAAAATTACCGTAACTCTTATAATAGACAGTAAATTGTAAATAACTGCCAGATATTGAAAGTTTCTTCTGAAAAAATGGGCACCAGCACTCACAGGACATTTTCTGACCTTTTAGTAATCAAAATAAGAAAAAAAAGACCAGGAGGACATTTTGAGGCTCAGGTCTTAAAGGGTTAATGCAGGTTTCAGACAAGTTTAAACATAAGGGGGGAGGTTCTCTTCAGTCCAGCCTTCATTCACAAAACATCAGTTTGTCAGAACAGAAAGAAAACATAGTGAGGAAAACAGATAAACATCATCTGGAAACGGAAAACCTTCAAATAAACAGACGAACCGTCTCAACAGCAGTAAACGGTGCTACGTAGCACCCGGGCTAGCTGAGGCTAGCTGTTAGCTTAGCTGCAGCTAATTTAGCCGCTTTGTCCTGAAGAGTTTATTCACATAAATAAGACAGAAGCTAAA
>OMNN01019202.1:0-10752 GCA_900302755.1 Chromis chromis
CAGGTTGGGCCACTGTGGGGCGCTGTGCTCCAGATCACAAACTGTTATCAGACGGAGCACAACTGAGTACACAAACACTTCTAATATGAACATGTTTGGATGTTTGGATGACACACACACTCTCACACAGACACACACATTCACACACACACACACACACACACACACACACACACACAGCTTATGCTTATGATTAAGGGTGTCCAGGCCTGTCATTAGATAGTGCGGTTTTGGGAAAATGATGTCTCAGTAGAACCCCCTGCAAAAGGCAGAGCAAGAGTTAAGACATTAATAAGCAGAGAAAAGCCATACAGCATCACTGTCTACCTGTGTGCTAGGACTGGCAAGATCAAAGGCTGCCTCTGAGAGGGAGAGGAGGGGGGTAGAGGAAGACAGCCAGATACACAGACACAGAGAAAGAGAGAGGAAAAAGTCATCCAGCGACAAGGAGACAGAGAGAATAGCAAGTTCTGAAAGCACAGAAGGGACAGGGAGGCAGGTAAAGAAAAAATCGACAGGGAGGGTAAATAGAAGACGTTTCCCTTCTGCCACCTGCCTTACTGCTGACTTCAGTTTATGCGCTGCATTGCCCTCTGTGTCACCTTCTGTATGTCTTGTGAAACCCTTGAAACAAGGCAGGTATTGAACTTGACTGGTCGGCACACTGACTACTGAGCCCTGCTAATTGGAGAGAGGTCTGCAGTGAATATGCTTTCTTAAGGAATGATGCAGGAACCACTTTGCACCAGTGACTTATTTTTTTGGCACAGTTAGGTCTGTTGAATGGCAAAACCACTCTGTTTTTACTACTGGTTCACCACTGGTCGAGACTACGATATATCAGCAACTAGGGAATAAGTTACCATGAAATTTTCAGCAGACATTTGCATTTCCCAGAGGATGAAACCTAATGATTTTGGCTTTATGGCTTGAGCAAGGTGGGATTAACATGTCGAGCAGCCTCTGGGCCACAATTTGCTGTGAGCACCCACTGACCTTCCACTTACTCCAGAACATCTACCCCGCTGCTATCAAGTTCCTATTAAGCTCTACAATTAGTGAAGTAATACTTAATATGTCTGAGTTTGTGATACTTTGATTAAACACAAGTCTGTTTCAGAAAATGACTCACAAAGGGCCAATATTGACTACAATAATAAAGGCTGTGAGATTGTCTCATAAGAGACATTGTGTAACGGTGAAAGAGTACTGTACTTTAGTGGAGCAAATAAGACATCTGAAGCATGTCAAATTGCCATAAGCACCTTTTTTTTTTGCAAGAAAAGAACAATGTGACAAATCCAACTAGCCAAAGAATTACAGTCGGGTTGTTACTGCAGCACAGGAACACAGTGTAATGTTATCAGTGCCAGATCTCAAAGGCAAACTGCCCAACTTTTATCAAAATAGAACTAAAAAAAAAGTGTGAAAAGATAGATGTAAGAGATGGTATCCTGCAACACTTTATACCTGCACACATTCCACTACCACTGGGCTAATGTTAATAATAAATATATTATGTATAAGTGCTTAAGTTCTGACATAAAACATGATAAATAGACTATTGAATATCCAATCTGGGCTCCAGGAGGGTGGCTCCATTATGTCTGAATTACCTCAAAGCACTCTGACAATATGTTCTTAATTTGGGAAGGTGTCACCTACTTGAGCCTTCGAATAACATCCCCCCCACAAATGTTTTTTATTAAGTTTTAAACTAAAAGTATGGGTGTGAAATCTATCGGTTTTAATCAACCCCTTCATACTCCTCCACTCTGACTTCCGTTCCCCCCTTTTTTTACCTTTAGGTGAAAGAATCTATTATTCATGCTTTTCCTTCACTCAGGGTGTGTCTACTCCAGCAAAGTTTGAAGTTGGAAAGTTTAACAGAAGTGAAGCAAAATTGGGATGAGGCAACTCAATCTTGGGACACCTTTACTGGATGAACATTTCATTCTTGGGCATGTGTACCACAGGGATCCATGCAGGGGTCAAATAAATGTTAACACTGGGCTTCGATGCATGCGTTTATTTAGGATGCTGTCAGATACAAATGAACTGCAGCCATGGAGCTGATTAACATGAGGCAAACATGTAGTGGAGAGAGGGAGGAAGTTTGTAAGATGACATTAAACTGATTTTAAAGAATGGATTCCCCTGAAGTTGAATCACGATGAGTACAAGGACAGAGAGTGTTAAATTATAAGCAGAATATATCCAATTAATTTTTTTTTTTATTTTTTTTTTCACGACATAAGACAACTCAAGGCACTTCATATAGTGAGGTCAGTACATTGCATTATAGAGAGAAACCCAATGAATCCAACAATTCCCTTTGAGCAAGCACTTGGCAAAACTTAATTTTAACCGAAAGAAAGCTCCAACAGGAACAGGCTCAGAGAGGGTTGCAAAGGCAGAATGAATTACACCAAATTCACATTGCAAGATAATGGCAGATAATTTGCATTTTTTTTCTATTTAAATAGTAAAATAATCTTTTGTTATAGTTAGCAAATACAGCTACAAAGTCAACATTTGCAGGTAAAGTGCAGGTAATACCTTTGATAATGGTAATGTAATGTCATTAATGCCATGGCGTGTAAACATTTCCTTTTAATAATGTTTTTTTTACAAGGCTGAGACCTTGTCCTTTTATTGTGTACCCACTAAAAATTACAACTCCAAAATGTGCCTATACAAGGCCTGTCTTACAATGTCTTATTTGTTACTTCTGTTTGTTCCTCCTGATTTTAGGGAGTCCAAATCAAGTTTCAAGGCACAATTTAATTTTTTATTTAAAGTTGACTTAAGTGGTTTGTCATTGGACCTTGTCTGTCAGAAGGCTCCTCCTCTGGCAAGTTATGCAGATTAAGCAGCCTGAATGCCATTTTTCTTGAAGAATTAATATATTATGTATGTAAACATGGCTAATAAAGGCAAATTCAGAGTATTTCTCTCAGGACAGAAATGAAATACTTAATACATGTTAATTTTAGAAAACAATACTTACAATACAATACAAGATCAGTTCAGGCTGGATTTGAGATATTTTATGATATGGTGGAAAACCACACCATACTCCCCTATACACACTTTTAAATGTGTGTATAGGGTAGTATACACACATTGAGAAGTAATGCTTACTTCTTAATTTTTCATAGGTTTCACTGTTTTCTTCTTGGTGCTGTTCTTTGTTTCTGTAGCCAGGCACAGAGGCCACAAGTGAAAAAGATTCTAAACCAACATTAGAATAGTTGCTGTTTAAGAAGCCGGTAGTATAAATTTACATCCTGAAATGGCATAAATTTATGGCCAGTTTTACTGAGCTGCTTTTCCAATTTGCATTTAATTTGCGGAGAAATTATTACTCAATACTTAAAACAGAAGAGAACCAGTAGTTTTCTTTCAAATCCCATTTTGCTGCAAGACTGTCCAGGGCTTTAGTTTTATATCTTCAGATCAATTCTGTCTTTTCTTCAAAGGATGAATGAATGTCTGGGCCAGAGTAATCTGTCCTGCCTTCAGTCTGTTAAGCCTGTGCTTTGTCTTCGCATGCAGCTTTTATGGATGTCTCCTTCCTCGCAGCTGCTGAGGTTCACAGAGGTCTATGGAAGGAACAACCAACAAAAACATGTTTCTTCTTGGTCTAGTTCATCAGGGGCCACACTGCAGTCTTGAAGCGCTCTGGATTTTTTTTCTTTTCCCTTTAGAAATAAGAATGTGGACAAGTTTTGAAGAATACAGTCCAACTACAATGAAGCTATTGAAGTGTTATCAAAGCTTCACTGTCCTCTAAGACACTCGTCACTCAAGTGCTTCTCAGTACTTTTGTCGGAATCCTCTGAAATCAAGCCGCATCGCCGCCCTGTCTTCTAAATCTCCGAGCAAAAACAACATTTTTACTTCTCTGTACTTTAGACTTTCCTTTGCCTTTGGAGTCTGTGTGGATGACAGACAAACAGTAGATAAAAGGATGGAAGTTTCTGTGTTCCTTTCTGTTATTTTGTTTCGGTTACCCTCTCACTTTCACTTGTGTCCCATTAATTTTCCTCTGGCGGTATCTGTCTGTGCTGACACTGATGGTACCTGATGTATCTGCAGGCTATAAAACACATGAGAGGAAATTTTGTTTTTTCTGCGTTATGTACTGCGCTTGGATTACACAAAAACTTGATGACACATGATGACTTGAGCAAGGTTTTTTTAAGAGTGCTTCCCACGTATGTGGTACTTGGTAAACTCAAGACTGCAAACATCAGTCTTCTTCCTGACAGGTTTGTTCATTCTTTGCAGGAGTGTGTTTGTGTCATTGTGCTTTATAATGCTGCAAACTTAGTCTAGTAAAAAGCTAATGGCCTAATTAACAGTGTGGGTTTTTGCATGCAGATGAACAAACCCACTCACTGACCTCAATAATTATTTATTCTTTTCACGTGTTTTCCCTCAGAGCTTCGTAGTGTATCAATCAATCAAGAGCAGCAATCCTGCTCTGCCTTTCACTGATGGAATATTGACAAATGATGACGTTTGAAATGACTGATGGACACCCCAAAAGGCACTAAATCTATAGACCCACTTGTTAGCTGTCCATGATATTCAGTGTCAAATGCCTCAAGTTCAACGTGCTCAGAAGAAGCAAAATATCAGAGTATTGAGGTTTGAAACTGGTTGGATTTTAGCTGCACAAAATCTGAACATGCTTCCCTGAGTCAGTGTTGTTAGTGACGTTACCCCTGTATGTAAATATTTCACAATGTTTATGATCTTGCACATGAAAAACCCACAAACGTTAAGAAATCATCACAAGTTAGTAAGTTAGAGTACATTTGGTTACAAATGTCAGCATTGAGACTGAACTACAAAGTACATTTACAGACTACAAGTGTAGTTTTAAAATCTACACATACTTCCAAATTGCAATTTACACAATCCCTGAAATAACCAGTTCTCTCCCTATTTTCAGCATGTGTTTCCATCACTTTGTACACTGCCAAAATGATGACATACATATAAAATAAAGGGGTGAGAGAAGTAAGGATTAACTTCATGCCAGCATGTCCAAACACCGAGTGACAGAGCTGAATGTTACCAGACTGAAAAAAAAATGGTATTCTGGCTTAGCAGAGCTCAGGCTAGATTAGTCTGCTTTGCTATAGTATCCTCTGGCATTCAGGACTATCCTATGCTCCACATCTCTTTCTCATTCTATCTACTGTTCTACAATTCCTCCTCTAATTTCCCCTCCTCCTCTCCCCTTATTGTCAATGACTAGGGTTTTAATGATTACATCTGGCGGTGCCACAAATTAATTCCTGCCTCTCTGGCAAAAAGCTGTTCCCCACCTGATTATGCAAAGCAGGCCTACATTCTCTCCCTTTGAAGTGGAGGAAAAGCTGCTTAGAGATTCTCCCCTTGAGGAAACACTGCAATATGGGGAACATCAACAAACCAGAGTTCACTCAAAGGTCAGCGGTATGGTTAACCCCAATGAAGGCCGACTCCATCTCCACATTTCACCGCTTTCAAGTTGTGTTGATGATGAGGTGGTGTAATGATGCGCTCATATCAGAGACTGGAGCTATTTTTCAGAGGCACGCAAAAGTAGAGCAAAAGTAGGACAGCAAATAAAAATAGCTATATAAATGCACCCCATAATGTTGTGTCTATGGCCACACAGAGTACTTGGATGAAACCGGCGCAGGGCTTTTGCAGCTTTCCTATTTCAGCAATCATATCTTTGACAGTGTCTAGGATCCCTCAGAACCACCAGACATATATATTTAGGGGGGAAGAAATAAGGGCTTCCACACATAACCGCCTTTGCGACAGCATATTTTGTCAGCCTGTTATGTTGAAAAGATACAAATACATGAATTCTCGTGTATTATTGTCTACAGTTACGTTCGGTATACCTTTGCTTCTGATCAGAGCAATCACAGGCTGATGAAAAGCTACAACACTGCGATGAAACAGCGTCTACTTTTCGCTCAAGCATGACACAAGAACAGTCCTCCCAGGTAATGAGCCACTATAAGAGATGATGCAGCTGCCTCAATCACACTAGAGGGAAGGTATGATGACAGACGAGGCAGATGCAAGACTACTTCTGGTGAAGCCTAAACCGTGTGTTAATTTGGAACAATTTCATTACTATCCATTATCCATCACTAGTACTATATATCATTACTGCTCTTTCTGGTTATGAAACTCATCTCTCAGACAGCAAACTTTTACCCTCCTGTTGAGTCACTGCAATAGTGATTATTTAAATATCTAAACACAAACACTGGCCAATGAATGTGTCAAACCATTGTCATTGTTTTCAGGCAGAAACTTGAACCTGAACTTGTAGAAATTCAAGTTCAAGAAAAAAAAAATCATGTTCAAGAGGTAATAAATATTGAACAAATGCAACTTGTAGGAGCTATTTATTAGTTTTGTTGTTTGATAGTTATAATTGTTTTGTTCATTTGTTATTTATTTTGTTTATTTTTTTGTTTGTTTCATTTATTCTGATTAGTTAATCATTTGTTTATGTATTTTTTTTAGGTGCATGGTTGCGCTATAGGTACTCCATAGTGTATAAGCAGGTAGGCAGGTATAGAACCAGAATAGAAGGGAATATGGTTTTTCTACCTAAGCAAGGAAAGGCAACAGGAGCCATGATACTCAGATTTGTATTTGTTTGCTTGCATTAGATCAATAAACCAACAAAAAAAATGCACAGATTTAGTTTGGACAATGAACTTCTTTTGCCTGCGTCGGGTACAGGGCTATCGTGCATCAGTGGCTCTCTGATTAAACTGACTTTGTGTTTGATTTGTGCGAATAGCCACCACACAACCTGATTTATTGACTCAAGGCTTGGAAGATGGAGATTCTGAATGTAAGCTTCTGTGGAGCTTGACTTGTAATGTCATCTCTCATTCTCTAACTACCACTCAAAGTGTATTTAGAAACTAAAACTCACACAAAGTGGAGTGAAACTTGCCAAATAAGCTCTTATTCCAAACAGCCTACACTATGAATTAAGTTTTAATGTTACAGTCTCACATCACACAATAATGAAGTCTTATAATACTATAAATTTCATTATGCCACGTGGATCCAGCGTAATTATAGTGAAGTGCTGTGATGAAAAAACGCTTTCGGTCGATTTTATCAAATCATACATCTGCAGTGGAAACTTGGGTTTTGCACCTGCATTTCCCAGACAGGAACAGCAGTGGCTCAGAGTTAGATATAGATGTGCGAGCAGTTTCTGCAATTCTGACAGTTGTGTCTTCCTCCTGCAGCTGCAGTTTTTTTAATATCCACTGCTTGGAAGTGTGTGTGTTTTTAGGGTTTTGTATTCTACAGTTTAAACTGGCAGTTGAATGGAGCATATTTTCTGCGACACTACAGAGTTCATGGTTGTCTGGTACCATTGTGTGTCCTCAGCCCATAAAATGACAGTATTGTACTTTGAAATAGTAAAGAAGGTGCGTGGGGTGATAAATAATCAATAATACATAAAAATGCTATAAAATAAATGTAATTTATTTATTTATTTATTCATTTATTTGGTTAGGACAATGCATATTAATTGACATGTCAGCAGAAGCATCAACGTAAATATGCCGGAGTTAGCATAAATGCTAATTTTAATCCATAATAAGAACATACGGATTAAAACCCTGAATCAAAGTAGGTGGGACAAAGGCCAGTTGAAATAAATAAGTCTTTAGTTGCTTTTTAAAAGCATCAGTTTAAAAATTGAGCCTGCATGATGAAGATGGCTGGGTGTTGCACTTTTCTAAGAGATAGGTCTCCATTTTATCATTCCAGTAACTGTTATTGTAACTTACAGAATTGTGCGTCTCAAGTCCTATGAGATACCAAAACAGTGCCCATTCTGCACAGTGGTTTATACCAGGATAATAACTGTTTTGCAAGTAAATACTAACGTAGCCTCAAGCTTCAGTCAGAAAGAATTGACCTTACCAAACATCTGTGACCGACCTGTTTAACATCTCTAACTGCACACTTCCAGATTATTTTATAGTTACCTGAGCCCATTTATAGGCACTCTCTGCCACTGACGGCTAGCTTTGTTCTAATATGGAATAAAAACAATAATACATTTATTTAAAATAACTTTCAAAGACAAAAGCAAAAAAGTAAGAAACAATAATTACATAAATAACCCCATGATATTAAATAAAAGTAGACAGTAAAAACACAAGTTCTTCCAAAGCCAGATAGTCCTGACTCTAAAGGCTCATGATTTTTACCTTCAACCAAAGAATTACTAACCAGTCTCTGCCAGAGGATCTTGGGTTGCATTCAGGATGGTAAATACGTTAACATGTTGGAGATGTAATCAAGGTCAACCCAGAATCAGTTCTAAAGTGTACATTGCTGTTAAATGGATTCCTTTATTGGATTTAATGAGCAGTCTTGCTGCTGCAGCATTCTTGACCAGTTAAAGTTTGGATAGGCTCTGTGGCTAAGATAGGAATACAGTGAGTTACATTAATACAACAGGACAACAGCCTCCAAGTGGTTTGCAGATAGAAAGGATCTAAATATCAAAATATTTCAGAGATGGAAGAAGCAGGATTGAACAACAGACTTCACCTTGTAGTCAAAGTTAAGTTTTTTTTCCTGCATTGTGTTGTAATGTAGGAGGACAGAGGACCTAAGAAGGGTTGATTGTGCTCATTGGCAGACCTGGACTTATAATAACTTCTAGTTTACTAAAGAAAGTTTTTCAGACAGGCCAGTTTTTAACATCTGTAAGACAATTTAGTATTTTGAGTCAAATGACAGATAGATGTGGGAGTCATCTGCATAAAAACAAAAACTGATATGGTGCTTCTGAAAGATTTGACCCCAAGGTAACACATAGGGCATAATAAAGGGCCACAGGCTGAGCCTTGAGGCTCTCTACAAGTGATCTGGGAATGACAGTTATCGATGGTCACACATAGTTTCATACTAGAGTTAGGAATAAAACCAGCCTAAAGCTGTACTTGATGCCTACCCAATGTTTACTACAGTGAATTAAAATCAGTAGTATGCCCCGATACCTGTAAACAGACTTTGATGTGTAAAATCAGTTAGGACCTCTTTAACCTAGAGAGTTACCACCTATTTATGTCATCCACCATGCTGTATGCACAAGCATTGGTTTCCTGTAAAAGGTTAGCTAGATTAACCTTTTTTGCTGGACCACCAGCGTTACTGCTGGAGGCCTCTGCTCAATGTAATGAATAAGGAACACTGTATTTTTCAAAGTACCGATGTCTGCACATGGAATTACACTGGTTTACACGTTTTACCCACTGGTACATCCTCACAGGTGTTTTCACTTGGTTAGTTACATTTATTGTCCTATCGGAAATTCTTTTTGCGTCTCAGTTACAGACATACATGGAACATCAACCACCAACAATCAACATCACAAAATGCAAGTGACATACACCTCATATCAACTGGATTTGTTTAACAGAGCTGCATTGGAGAGTGTGAAGGATCTCTGGGCACGGGAAGGCTGAAGAGGTGGTACCCAAACAGAGGGTGTGAGACATCACATTCCTCAGTACTCAAGACTCCCAAAGCAGTGTCATACTGTATTGGAATCCTGCTAAGCACACTGACAACCTTTAAGCCCTTTCAGACATGGAACTTGCTCGCCGTAACACAAAAAGCAAGCAAGCAAAAAAGCAGCAAATAAGATGACTCTACACAAATGAACGTATAAAAAGAACCAGTGTTTGTCCATCCACCCCAACCTGCCCAAGCTTCTGCATGAAGTATGATTGTTGTAATCCTCTCCAGTAAATGACAGCTGTTTTTACTTACTCACTACTGTTTCCTCATCTCACACACTCTCCTGCTGCGCCTATTATTACTATTCCACAACCTGAAGATAAATAACTTAATAACACATTATTGCCATTAGCCTCTGCGACTGTCCTTGCTATCATTATAGCCAAGCAGCATTCTTCCTCTCTGCTGCTCTTTACTTTATAGTTATATTAATAAAGACATGTCTATGCAGTAGATCCTGATGATATTCTAAATGTGAGGTGAATCTAGCTGCTTAACTATAAAAAACCTTAGGATATTAGCATTTAGCCAGATAGAACTCTGTGTAAAGTAAACAACATGTATTGGAAGCTGACCGCACCATGAGAAATCCACAGTCCTCGTTCTGTGCAAAAACTGCTCCCCTTCACACACCTGTCACCCTGCCGTATCTCGACGCCCCTCCCAGGTGGAGCGATATGCAAACATTTTCTCGGGGCCAAGTGTGAGGCTGCAAGCAGCTATGTGTTGTGCAACCTGAGCTCGGTCCATGTGTCACAGAGTGCATGTGCAGCAGGTGGACATGTGCCAGACGTGTGTGTGTTATAGTTTCTTTGTTATCTCGTTCCTACACAGTGTAGGTGTTTCTTGAAAATACGATTCTGGAAAAGCTTTGTGGGCCAGTGGTGGTCTAGTGGTTTGTGAAGCGAACTTGTAACCGGTGGGTCGCTGGTTGGAGTCCCCGGACTGGCAAGAGGTTGAGGTGGGAAAGTGAGAGCGACTGCTTGTCCCAGTCACCACCACCGTGGGCCCTTGAGCAAGGCCCTTAACCCCTGACTGCTCCCCGGGTGCTGCACCGCGGCAGCCCACTGCTCCTAGTATGTATAGTTAAGGTTAACTTTGAATAGGATGAATGCAGAGAAGGAAGGAACCCAAGGGGATCAATAAAGGTTAGATTAT